>OX621173.1:1690180-1921241 GCA_951640195.1 Porpolomopsis calyptriformis
TTCACCCTAACCATGCAAAATAAGTGATATTGGATGAAATAAAATGAAGCTTACGATTTGTGTTGAATATGAGTCTGTAGTTCCAAACCGCCGAATGGTATTAGGGTAGTCCCCAAGCGCATGAAGCTTGTACGTGCGAAGGTTGAAGGTTTTCATTCGGGAGAGTCCTTCTTTCTCTGTGAGCGTATTTGGAGGCTTGGCAGCATTACGCCGCACCCGCGCTGCTAGCTCAGATGGTGTTTCCTTGGTCTTGAATGCAATACAAACCTCACTTGCAAAACGTCGCAGTTGCAGTCCTAGAGAGGTCGTCGATTTCTGGAAGGCGGTAAGTGTCGATTCGGTATGTATTCGCAACTTGGCATAGGCATGCCATGTTGCTAAGTTGAATAGTAAATCTTGGATGTAATTATCGAATGGCAGTGGGAAGAGTGCTTCGAAAACAGGCATTGCACACTGCCAATGTGTGAGGTCACTTTGTAAAACCATGAAGCAATTACGTACCTGAACTATGTCCTCAAAGTCTCGGCCTGCAAGTTTTTTCATGGCTGAGACGTTTGAATGGAATCGTCTTATCGTATCTCGTCCAAACGTGGGGATGGCGCGGAAACTGTTAACCAATGAGTAAGTATTGAAGGGATGATCAAAACTTACCGTTCGTTTAATTTGACAATGGCACTGTCACGTACTGCATACAGAATCCGGATTAGATGTGTTAGAATAGCTTTCCACACACCTAACTCAAATTCATGTAGCAAATCTACAACAAACATGGAGTAGTAGTTGATATTAAATGGTAATAAGAACGCAGAGAATGCATTCTGTAATAGCTGGATGAGAAAATGTTGAAAAACAAATGACAAGATAACATACTTGAGTTGGAGTACGTGATTCAGCATTTAGGATCTTCTCCACACGAACTCCCCCAGTGGTTGCACCCTGCCTGTAAATCAAACCTCGCGCCATCTCTACTGCACACTGATTAACCTTGGAGTCAATCCTTTGAAGGTTTTCTCGGCGGTCACTGTCAGCATTTGTACCCAGCTCAGGGACTTGTGAGAGAAGCACAAGACAGCGGGGACACGGGCAGCGGCCAAGGGATTTAATGCAGGCAAGTAAAACTCTATGAAGATATTTAAACGTGAGAATGAAAAATATAAATCGGATCAGTACGTACTTTTCTGGGTAATCTGCAGAGTATGTCAGGAAGCGAGGGAAGAGGCGGCGGAGGATTCCATCGGCACACATCACCACAATTCCATGGATATATGCATGATGGAATTTTGGATTGAGCAAAAGCGCCCAGATTGCTTGTATCAAGTCTCATTTGCAATGTTTAAGGGTCTCGTCGGATGGGGGCTTGCCAAAGATTGTACGGTAAGCATCTTGAATAGTATCTGGAAGCTGGACAAAGTTAGTGAGAGGGATTGGAATCAAACAATAGAAAAAATACTGAGGGAATATACGCCAAATGGTGAGACGCAAAGGCTGTTGGCTTTCCACGGGTATACTTTGATTGGTTGCCGAAACTCATGTAGATTGGCCATAATGAAGCATTGCCGAAACTTGCTAGGTGCGTCGAGTCTGACCAGAGCATTATACCGACTGCTGTTGGTATTGCGTCACATCCAGGTTGATTGGGGATAGCAAGGATTTCCTCGTCGAATTCAGTAAATGCATCAGCGGTATATGCTTCTCCAAAGACACGCTCACATGGCTAATCTGGTGAGAATCGAACGTACTCTTTGAAAGGCACTGAATGGTATGAATCCACCGCAGTGTCATCACTCCATGCTGACTTGATGAGCTCAACTATATCCCGATGCCAGATGCCTGGAATTTCGAATACTGGAGCCTCGCTTTCAGACTTATACTTGGATTTCCCCCGATCACATGCAGGTAAGTGGATTTTGACAGATGACTCTCGCCATCCATCTGATTCTGCAAAGTCCTTTTCACGGTCGTTGGAAGCCTCATCCATCCGTTTTACTTCAGTAGTTGCTCAAAAACCGTTCAAGTCACTGACAAGAAATTCCTCTTGAAGTATTACATCGTTAACCAGGCGATCGAGCTCGGCAAGTGATTTCATGTTTGAACCCGAGTAAAACCAATTCATGAGCAAATACACACTCATGTTTAGGAAGGGGGCAAAGACATTTGAGATCGACGAGAGTATGGAAGGTCCACCAAATGGGGATGTCGGTTTGGGCATGAGAGGCTCAGCGTATGCAAGCCCTTTTGAGTCGCAAACATCATCAATCGACATGGCATCTGTGGGATCGCGAGGTGGAGGCCTGGGATAAATACGGTACAAGCCCATTTCATTGGGCTCAGTCTGGATGGGACCAGGCATGTCCAAGTCTTGAGGATGGGAGGCAGGGTAAGGGGAAGGAGATGGAGACGGAGATGGATTGGGGATATGGGTGAGGGAAGTCGGCATGGATGGTAGATAGTCGTTGTATCGCTTTGGAAGCCTGTGGTGTCTCCCAGTTCGGCTGGAAGACACAATAACAGGTGTGCTTTGATCTCGCGCATTAGGGGCCAGGTCTGCGACGAGTGGTCCCAAGTGAGTATCAATTTGCATATCGTCGTTTCCCTACAGATGTGAATAACGATAAAAAATATCAGAGGTTGAAACATACTATTGGTAGCCCAACATCTGTAGCCCCAATCTCTTTGGGGGTGTCGATCTTTGCACTGCCCAGCTCATTTCTTTGGGTAGGCGGTAACTTGTATGGTTTTGAATGGATCAGCTGGCGAGAAGTGGTAGCAACAGCAACAGCAGCAGCGGCTCATGCTCTGCAAGCCCGTAGGTGAAATGTAAATCCACGTTTATTACCAGCAACGTCCTGGCGACAGACAGGGCATACCATCATTGAATGGACTTGGAATTGTTTTTTAATTTTCACGTGTTCAAGTCGCGTCAGGTCAACACGTCTTCCCCCAAATTTCAATCTCCCCCAACTTCCCTCTCCCCTCCCTCCCACACACCCATCACAAACTTCCCTCTCCCCTCCCTCCCCATCACCCACTCCCTGCCGTTCTTTTTTCTCCAACATGTCCTCACCTGAACCCGAACAGCCTGTGCAAAAGCGCAGTGTAGATGCCCTCTGTGATTTTCTTGTGACCAACCCACGAAAACGGAACAAAGTGTATGTACCACTTATCTGCATTATCTGTTTCATTTTCAACTTGAGTCAGTCGCGACAGGTATTCAGAATTTGTTCGTGCTGGGCATTGGATTCCCCGATCCATTAGCCCTTTCGTGAACGTCGATGAAGTCTTCTATTGGGGACTCTTGGTAGACGTAGATAGCATCGATATCGTTGAACAACCAGGGTAACTTTATGCTAATTTATTCTAGTTGAGGATACTGATATTATTTATTACATTATAGGGCGAATAAAGAGGCTATGAGAGCTACTCTCAAGACCTATGAATCAATTGTCGCACTTGTTCCAGGATTCAGGGACCAAATCAAACAGCTAAACGAAACAGGCGCTACAGACGTGAACTATGAAATCGCCATAGTGAGTTTAAATTCAAATTCCTGATCGTACTTGATCTGTACCTTTATGTAGATGAATGATGCTTCCGGTGAGGCTAGGGCGAACGATTCCGGGAGCCTCAAACACAGTGGGCTCCCGTACATTTGTGTGAACCCCAATGTCGACATTATTGATCCCCCGATCCCCAAGTCCGAGTCGAAGTCTGATCGGGGATTTAGTCATCCCATGACTGCACGTATGCTTTGTCCTAAAGATTACTTGAAAGAATTTGACGCAAATCCTGCTCAGTAAGTCAAATTCCTGTCTGATTTTATCAGCTTATATCTTTTTAGATTTCGGCAGGATTTATGTGACGGTAAGATTGACTACTGCGAGGAGGACTGGCCTTCGTTTCTCTATGATGAGACTGTTGAGTATGATCCAGAAAGGTGTGATGTGGGACTCTTCCGTGGACCCTTCCTCTTGCGGGTAAGCTTCGGTTCTCTCACTTTATGTATGCTGACTTGATTGTGTATAAGGTATTCCGACATATCTTTACATCGCCATCCTCAGCTCTCAAATCCACGCCTGGTGGGAAAACTACTAGACGAAGCAACGCTAGAGTACATGGACTCATGAAAATCACCCCCGAAACAATTGCGTACGCGGCTGTTCAGGTGAGCACGAATACTTCAGAATGATAGAGATTTCATTGTATTTTAATCCGAAGGCTTATTTCACACTGAGCACCGCTCAGGTATGGACTTCGGAACACGGTCAATTCCACCTCAAACGCTTCTTCGAGAACATCGTCGAAGTCTTTCAAACACATCCTAACAACACATGGACCATTGAGACCTTACAGTAGTGGAACCAGTACGTCCATCTCATGTCTGATGTCGTAGCTGATTGCTTTTGTGATTCTACAGCAATGTCTTTGGATCAACAGTTCACAAAGCACCATCGATGGGTCGTCGACTAGTTAAGGAGACAGCAAAGGTGCGCCTGATGCGCCAACGTGGTATGGGAATAGCTGGAGATAACGTGAACGGACTCGATACCAACATGCCCCCCCAACGAACCCTCGCCCCTCTCCTTGATGAACCGGATGAAGAACCAGGCTTCACTCTGCCTCCGGATGAAGTTGAAGAACGAGCCCTCACCCCTCTCTCTGATGATCTGGGCGAAGAACAAGGCTTCACACCGCTTCTGGATGAAGAGACTGTCACTATACCTCCCGTCATTCTCCCTCAAAAATCCCATCAAAAGAAATCTAGTGCCGCTCACACTCAAAAATCAGGTCGTACGCAAAAGAATACCCGCCGTAATCGATAATACCAGGATTCAGTGAGTATTTCGGGCGCGATTCAGGGCATTGACAGGTTAACATCCATTAGCAGACCATAGGATTTCACACTTATACAGTCATGCTTTCACAAAGATTCGATTCAATGCTCAAAGACTGGTACACTAATGCCATCAAAAAGGCCCTGACTTCTGCACTCCCTGTTATCTCGTCGTCTCCCCTTCACCCTCTATCGTCTCCCTCATCGTCTCTCTCATCATAGCATTGTCTCGTTGTCTCGTTGTCTCGTTGTCTCCCTCATCGTCGTCTCCCTCATCGTCGCATTGTCTCATTGTCGCATCGTCGCATCATCACGCTGTCTCTTCCTGTTGTCAGAGTCCCACCTGTATTAAATTACCCTGAATCATATTGCATTGTTGAAGGACATCTAGTATGAACAAGTCAACCATAGTAATGCCAGGGAAATGTGATAAGACGCACCCGAGTGATGACAACGGCCAACCTGGTACTGCTGAGCAGGCCAGGCATGGATACGACAAGGCCATATATAGGGTATCCAGGATGATAAGACGCACCCGAGTGACGACAACGGCCAACCTGGTACCACTGAGAAGGCCAGGCATGGATACGACAAGACCTGGTATGGAGGATACATCTCACCAGACTGACTATACGAGTCAGCCTGATACTGACTATACGAGTCAGCCTGATACTGACTGGCTAGACCTGGTATGGCTGGTGAGACGTACCTGACTGACATACGCTGTCAGGCTGACAATCACTGAGGACAGACTGGCGACGCCCTTACCCTGTTTGTATGAAATCCATCAGATTGATATTACTGGTGGGCATAATACTTCTTATAAACCTATATAAGCGCTACACATACCCTTATTATAAGCTAGTGTTTTCGCTGATGCCAGGGGTGGTTGAGCGAGGAGCTAGAGGGTCGATTGGGCGTTCTCAAATGCTACCGCCTCATGATACGACCCTCATTGACTGCCTCTGGGCTGTTCATTGTCATTGATTGTGGGTTCAAGGAACGGCATTGGAGAAACCTGCTGATATCGGATGATCGTACAGCACTCATTACAAGAGGGTTATGATAAGGGAGTCGCTTTGTCAGTTTGGGCGCCTACCGATTTCTCTTCCTCCCGACCATCACCATTATGAGCAACTTTTCTCTCGGTGCTCTCAGCGGAGATCATGCTACAGTGAACTTTGTCGGACGTGATCAAGTCACAAATGTCGCCATTTATCCTCCCTCAGCTCCAGGTGAGTCAACTCCATAACGATAATGTGAACCACATGCCATTTGGCTTGATTCGACGGTGCTTGTGCCAAAGGCAAACCTTTGACCTGCTCGCCGATCCGTCATCTGCTCCGGTTCGCAGACAAAGAGTATATGAACATTCCTTCTGACGTTGCTTGTGCATTCTAGACGCCAACCGTCAGTCAAGCTTGCCCCAACGTATAAACGATGCTCCTATCGATCTTCTCTCGGCACATTTCACTGGAAGAATGAAAGAACTCGAATTTGTAAAAGAAGCGCTCAACAAACGCCCAACCAATCTCCCAAGCCGTTGTGTTATTCACGGAATGCCCGGACTAGGGAAGACTCAGTTACTATTGAAGTACGCAAAACTGGCATTCGACAACGATTGGTACTCGCACATATTCTGGACATCGGCTACCACCGTCGATAAGCTAAACCAAGGGTTTACTAAAATTCTCGATCTCGTTGACGACCACGGCCGCTACCTTCAGGATCAGAACGCGAAGCTAACGTCAGCGAGACGCTGGTTGGAAGGTTCGCATGGAGATAGCGACATCGATTGGCTTCTGGTCATTGACAATGTTCACGGTGATGCATTGAGCTTTCTGCGCTTGCATCTACCTCGGAGCAATGCCAAAGGGAGCATTCTTTTCACCACACGGACGACTCACGTCGCTGAGGCTTTAACGAACGCGGCGGGAGTACAGTATCCGATACTCGCACTTCAGACATTGGACCTAAGAGACGCGACAAACCTTCTAGTCGAGGACGCAGGATTCGATTCGGAAATCACATCGCCTTCGGTATTGGACCAAGCCGAAGCGTTAGTCAAATGCGTTGGTCGTCTGCCTCTTGCCGTTGTTCATGCGGCGTCGTTCATCAAGCAAACGGGTACTACTCTAGGCGATATGCTCAAGTTATATGATGACGGGCAAAAGATGAAAGTACGTTTATATCTACCACTTACATCAAATGAAAATGTTTACATACACTGATAGATGATTCAATGGGAAAATGATCTAAATACTTACGAGGAACGATCTGTCGCGGCCACATTTTCCAACCTATTCAATCAACTGAATGATGAATCTTGCGATATCAGCAATCTTCTGAAAGTTCTCTCATTCCTTGACCCAGAGAACATACCCCTGAAGATGATTGTTGAAGGCGCCAGGCGATTGTCAAATTCTGAGAGTCCAGGCCCATTTGCCGATCCGTTACCAGCATCCCCCATTGCCTCTGCATCGTCTTCGCTATCACCACCACCATTACCCAAGCTTACCCCATTACGACGACTGAAAGAATGGGGCAAGCGTCATTCGCCATTGCGTCGCGCTGTTAAAACTGCCATTGACCACACCGGGCCGACATCTCGGATAGCTTCGGAATGCTCTTCACTGATTTCCTTAATTCTTTCGCCAATCGACTTTCAGAAAGCCATACAAATGCTCAACAACCTATCTCTGGTTGAGCATCGACCAAATATTGGAGACCCTTCGTTGTGGATGCACGATTTGGTCCAATTCATGATACAAGAGTCTGCGAGGACAGAAGAAACTTATCGAAAATGGCTCCAACTATCTGTGTCGCTTGTTTGTTTCGCCTTCGAACATATCGAAGATTATGAATCACCACAGTCATGGCCTGAATGTGAGAAACTCGTGTCGCATTTGCGATCTCTGAATGAAGCATGGGATGACGCGTATGGCTTCAACGAGGAGCTGACAGAGGCCAAGCACAATACTGCAATATATCTATGGAAATGTGGACGATATGATGAAGCTGAGGAGTTGTATGAGCAGGTCATTGAAGTGACGAACAAGTATTTAGGGGTTGATCACCCATCTACGCTCGCCTCGATGGGCAGTCTCACATTGGTGTACAAGTCCCAAGGACGATATGATGACGCAGAGATGCTTGATAAGCAGGCGTTAGCTGGCAGGCAGAAGCTTCTAGGACCTGATCACCCTGACACACTTGTCTCCATGAACAATCTCGCAATGGTGTATGTCTCCCAAGGACAGTACAACGACGCGGAAATGCTTCATAAGCAGGTGTTAACCACTGAGCAGAAGCTTCTAGGAGATGATCACCCATCTACGCTCACCTCCATGAGCAATCTCGCATTGGTGTATACCTCCCAAGGACGATACGATGAGGCGGAAACGCTTCATAAGCAGGCGTTAGCCAGCACGCAGAAGCTTTTAGGAGATGATCACCCCGACACGCTCACCTCCATAAACAATCTCGCATTGGTGTATGAGTCCCAAGGACAGTACGATGGGGCGGAGACGCTTCATAAGCAGGCGTTAGCTGGCAGGCAGAAGCTTCTAGGACCTGATCACCCTGACACACTCGTCTCCATGAACAATCTCGCATCGGTGTATAAGTCCCAAGGACGGTACGACGACGCAGAAACGCTTCATAAGCAGGTGTTAGCCACCAGGCAGAAGCTTCTAGGAGCTGATCACCCCGACACACTCACCTCCATGAACAATCTTGCATCGGTATATAAGTCCCAAGGACGGTATGATGAAGCGGAAACACTTCATAAGCAGGAGTTAGCCAGCACGCAGAAGCTTCTAGGAGCTGATCACCCCGACACACTCGTCTCAATGAACAATCTCGCATCAGTGTATATGTCCCAAGGACGGTACGACGAAGCCGAAATGCTTCATAAGCAGGCATTAGCCACCATGCAGAAGTTTCTAGGAGCTGATCACCCCAACACACTCGTCTCCATGAACAATCTTGCATTGGTGTATAAGTACCAAGGACGGTATGATGACGCGGAAGCGTCTCATAAGCAGGAGTTAGCCACCATGCAGAAGCTTCTAGGAACTGATCACCCCGACACACTCACTTCCATGAACAATCTCGCATTAGTGTATGAGTGCCAAGGACGGTACGATGAGGCAGAGATGTTGCATAAGCAGGTGGTAGCCAGCAAGCAGAAGCTCCTAGGAGCTGATCATCCGTCTACACTCCTCTCAATGAACAATCTCGCATCCGTGTACGACTCCCAAGGACGATTTGATGAGGCGGTTGCACTTTACAAGGTGGCCTTAGCTGGCTTTGAGAAGTGTCTCGGGAGTGATCACCCAAACACACGAAACACAGCTCATAATCTCTCTCGGCTACAAGCAAAGTAGTCATTTATAGATATTTCACATTTCATACATCGTGAGAGTACAGTCAGACACATGATCGTCAATTCACTTTCTCATGTCCCCCTCATCCTCTCATCATCATGTCTGAAAAACCACTCACTCTCCCAGCCTTGCCTCGTTTCTCTCGTTTCTCTTTAGGTCTTTCTCTAAAATCTCATTCACTCTCTCCTCGTTCAGGTCGTCGTTCGGTTCAGAAACACGACCCTAATACTGCCGACGATTGGTACATACCTTACAATGGCCCGTATGAGATGCCTACAGATCCACCACCTACATTTCATTCACGAGACAGCTGGGGTGACTTGATCTCTAGTCAATTTATTGAATCCTTGCTCCTGGCTGTAGCAAGATGGATGGTAAGTCGGAAGATGAGTTTGAGCAAATGGTTACCCCTTTTTTTATGTACATCGGAGTGGTGTATTGGCGTAACCGATTGTCTGCGATTCTATCTTTTCAAAGAATGGCGAGGAGCATTTTATTAGCCCGGGGGAGCCTTTTGGAGGGAATGGGAATAGCTGATCGGGCGTAGAGACGGAACCCTGCCCACTAACTCTCTGGACACCATCGTTGTTCCCTCCATGCTACCACCTCACAATATAACACCCCTCTGGCTCACGTTACTCTCATTGACTGGCTCCCTGGCCCATCACCCCTCTGGGCTGTTCATTGTCAACCTGACCACCAAGGTCCAAGTTCCAGAAACGGCATTGGAGAAAGGCGAGTAAACTTGGTGACTAGGCATGGAAGTATGAAATCACGGTGTGTTAAGTCCAAGTATCGCTTTCTTGTTGAAGAATGTGATGAAGTACTTTGGCATACGAAAATATCAGCTTCAAAAGCCAATGTGTTAAGGCGCAGTGATCTTTCGGTCGGCTTAGGGAATCAACGGATAGAACAGAGATCCTCGTCGAATGACTTGGATGGGGTGTCTATGTTGAGGTCGAAACTAAGGATACAAACTCTAACTACGCTACTTATCTACGTACTGAGTTTGAATCCTTTGACTCAACAACGATCCATGGAACGGCTGATTCAGCTGCTGCGGAGGGCTGCGCAACTGCGGATGGCGACATTGCCGACCAATGGCGGAAGTCGCTCGTGCGTGACGGTCACGGATGTGACAGTCACGGTCACAAGTGACTAGAGAGAGACGACGATGAGATAAGGAAGGTGATGAATGAGTGAGATAAGATTAGATAGACTGCGATAAGATAAGATAAAACGAAAAGAATGAATGTATCGTAACATCACTCTCCCTTCAGAATCGCGTCCGCGCGAGTTCAACATAGGCGTTGGAGATGTCTTGAGCAGTCTCGTAAGAGCCAGCGGGGTGCGTAACAGGGGATAGTAGGGAGGTAATGGCCGTATCGTCGTTGGATATCCACGGCCGAAAGAGGGAGCGTAAGCTGGTACACGCGGAGTACTTGGCTACGGCTGTCCAATCGCGCAACGAGGGTGATCACGTTGACTGGGCTTTCCTCGTAGATCCAGACTCGTCGTACGTGTGTGGGGAGATGAGGGAAGAGGATAGAACTGTCGAAGTCGAAGTCCAGAGCACGATCAACCTCGATGGGCGTGAGCGGGACGATAGCATCGATGTTGTCGGACACCGTCGGTGGTTTGTAGCCTTCGCCGTACGAATCAGTGATCGGGTCGTAGAGGCGGTCGTCGATGCCAAAGAAATCATCCATGCGAATAATGCGGATTTGAAGCTTCGGGGCTGGTCGCTTCGGGTTTAGAGCGTGGAACTCGTCGACCAACTCTTGGGCGTGCGCGACATCAGATACAGACTGCCAAGTATTCTCTTCATCGGTGTAGCCCTCCCAATGTACTAGGTACTGGAGCTGTTTTTGGTGGATTCGGGAATCCAAAATTTTCTCGACGACGTATTCGATTTCGTCATTCACCTGGAGGGGAGGAGGAGGAGGAGGAGCCCTTTGGTTCGGGTAGGAAGGATGACGGTAGGGGGACAGATAGGATTCATTGAAGACCGGGTGTAAGCCCGTCCACTCATGAGGGAGTTCGAGTCGGTAGGCAGAACGACCAATTTTCTCGATGACCTTGAAGGGTCTGAAGCGCTTGTTATCGAGTTTTTTCATTGCACGATTGGTCTTGACGTTCGTGGCGGCGAGCCAGACTTTATCTCCGGGAGCGTACTCCTGAGCGGGTCGGGATCGTCTATCGTGACTAGCCTTCATTTGTTCGTTGGCCTGCCTGAGGGCAGACTCGGTCTCCTGACGGACTTGCTTCATTCGTTCTGCGAATTGAGTAGCGGACTCGTTTCGGACTTCTCTTCGGGTATCGTTTCCAGACCAGGGGTGTTGACCGTAATTGACGTAGAAAGGGGTTCGGGTGGTAGCAGCGTGAACAGAGTTATTGTAAGAGAACTCAGCTAGTGCCAACCATTCCTTCCAATTGTCCTGACGGTGATTGACGAAGACTCGTAGATATTGCTCGAGAGTCTGGTTCATTCGTTCGGACTGGCCATCAGTTTGTGGGTGGTAAGCAGTGGAAACGTTTTGCATTGTGCCTAAGAGACGGAAGAGATCAGTCATGTACTTGGATACGAATCGTGGATCGCGATCGTGAATGATCCGTCGTGGGACTCCATGATCCCGGATGACGCGATCCCGAATGATCTTTGCGAAGCCTTGTGAGTTGAGTTCGATGTGAGTGGCCTCGAACTTGACGGCTTTCGAAAAGGTGTCAATGATAGTCAAGACGGCGTTGTAGCCCTGACATTCGGGGATCGATCCTACGAGGTCGACGGTGATCGTGTCCCAAGGGCGAGTCGGGGGATCGAATGGGTGAAGCGGGGTCTTCGCAGATAGATGAGATGCCTTGGTGCGCTGACAAGTCTCACAACCGGAGATGTACTGTTTCACATCTCGACGGATGGTGGGCCACCAGTAGTCACGACAGAGGACTTCGGTAGTCCTGAGGGGGCCGTAATGTCCTAACAAAGGATTGTCATGATACCGAGAGACAATCTCGCCACGGAGAGGTCTGTCCATGGAGACGTAAATCCGATCGTTGAAGGTGAGGATACCATCGTCTTGGGTCTTCCAACCGTTTTCTTGTTTTCTTTGAAGGAATGTGACGGAATCTTCTTTGTTCCGATAAGAATTCTTGATGCGTGAGCGAAAGTGGTCGGGTCCAACATCGAATTGAACTGGTCGGAGGTCTATGATAGGGTGAGAACCGACAGAGAAAAGAGAGTCGGGCAAAAGAATTGTGTCGTCGTTGTCGTCCACCCCCCTTTCAAATCCTGGTCGCCTCGACAGGATATCGGCCTTCGAGTTGGCCTTACCAGCGACATGATGAAGGGTGAAGTGGAAGTCTTGCAACTCCGTAAGCCAGCGAGCCTGACGTCTATTGAGCTTCTGCGGCTTCTTGAAGTACTGGAGGTTGGCGTGATCAGTCCAAACCTCAAAGACTTGCTTCGCGGACAACAAATGCTTGCGAAACTCCTGAAGAGCAGCCATGATTGCGAGGAGTTCGCGATCGTAAATTTGGTAGTTTCATTCCGTGGGGGTAAATGCTTTCGAGAGGAACCCGATAGGCTTCCAGATATTTTCTTGTTTTTGTGAGAGTATAGCGCCCAGAGCGTATTCAGAAGCATCTGTCTTGACGCGGAGTAGGTCGTAATCGTTAGCGATGGAAAGGACAGGAGCGGAAGTAATGATAGTTTTGAGGGCGTCGAAGGCGTCCTGACATTGATCAGTCCATTCGAAAGGAGCGTTGCCAGTTAAGACATTAAGGGGGCAGGCGATACCGGCAAAGTGGTGGATGAAGCGACGGTAGAAGTTGCAAAACCCAAGAAAAGATTGAACATCGCGTTTGCAGGTCGGAGTCGGCCAATCGGTGATACCTTGGACCTTGATCGGGTCCATCTTGACTTGGCCTTCCGAGACAACAACTCCGAGATATTCCACTTGTCTTTGATCGAACTTGCATTTATCGGGCTTGAGGTAGAGTTTGTGTTCATGAAGTAAGGACATAACTTCGTGGATGTGCCGATGATGCGTCTCGAGATCTTTATCAAAGATCAGTATATCGTCGATGTAAACTAATACGTGACCTTGATGGATCTGGACATGGAAGATGTCGTTCATCATTGTCTGAAAGGTGGCAGGCGAGTTGGTGAGTCCGAAGAACATGACCAGAGGTTCGAACAAGCCATGGTTGGTCCTGAACGCAGCTTTGTGTTCGTCGCCTTCCTTGATGCGAACATTGTTGTAACCCCAGCGAATGTCCAATTTGGTGAAGTAACGGGCGTTCTGGAGGGTGTCAATGAGTTCGGTGATCAAGGGGAGCGGGTAGCGATTCTTGACGGTCAGGTCGTTCAACCTGCGGTAATCTTGGATCGGGCGCAATCGACCATCTTTCTTCTTGATGAAGAAGAAGGGGGAAGCGATGGGAGAGATAGAGGGATGGATTCGTCCGGTTCGGAGGTTCTCTTCTAGGAATTCGTCGAGTTGCGAACATTCGTCCACGCTGAGGGGGTAGATTTTGCAATCGAGCTTTTCATCGGTTCCAGGGAGTAGTTCGATCGCGTGGTCCCAAGGACGAGATGGTGGTAGTTCGTCGAAATCTTTCTTGGTAAAGACGTCTTGAAATTCGTGGAGATAATTGGGGACGATATCCTTCCAATCGCGGTCCTTCTTCTGAGCTTCGGCAGCCTTGATCGCGAGTTCTTGCGATTTGGTCATCAACCGAATTCGGACGGCAGGGGTAAGATCAATCATGAGGAGGTGATTGTCATCCTCCAAGACGAGGTTGTTGATGTCAGAAGAATCGACGGAGGGATGACAGTCCGATGGGCATCGATTGAAATCGAGAGTGCCAGTCTTCCAGTCCATGGAGGGATTGTGAGTCTTGAGCCAATCGTGTCTGAGGAAAATCTGTCCTTTGCCGAGATTGGTTACGCCAAAGCTGATTCTTTCCACGTGGGTTCCAATCCGTAGCTCGAGAGTGACCATGTCCGTGATGGGGCCTTCGGTGTTGGGCTGTCCATCAGCATTGTGCACTCGGACGGGTCGAGCAAGGGGAGTCGTATGGAGATCGTGGTCTCGGACGTACTTGACATCGATACAGGAGCCTTCGCATCCACTATCGACAAGAGCGGTGGCAGTGTGCTCCGTACGATCGTCCAAGGTGACAAGATGAGCTTTGAGGACGAGTTGATTTCCTTTGGAACCGCGAACGAAGACGTGAGGTTGTTTGAGTTCGTTCAGGGCTCGGATGGCATTCTCCGGAGTGAGGACGGTGATCTCATCGATGGTAGACTGTACCATCTCTCGTGAGCGTGCAGGGTGCGACCAGTGTTGCAGGATGGAGATCGCGGAATTAGCGTTATCCTTAATGGCATTGACGATGTCTAAAGGTGTTAAAAGAGTGTTGACGTCGATCGAATCGACAGAAGGAGACAATGATTCAGGAGTAGGGATCTCGGGGCGTTCAATACGTACATCTGACGGAACAAGTTTCAGGGGAGGAGAGACGACGGGGGTATTGGATTCAGGTATAGTAGGTAATGTACATGCCGTCACCGTAATTAAGGTGTCCGATACAGTGTTATGCCAGAGTAGGCAGCTACCAGTCGAGTGAAGGGAACGCATCTTCATCGACCGTCGACAAAATCCGATTTGTCATCCGGGGCGGGGGTTTCATTCGCCGAGCTGTGCTCCTCTTCGGAAAGGAGGTTCTTCAACTCGTTCAACTCCGACGCGGTCATGTCGTAGAAAAGAGCGCGGATGTTCACGACGGCCTTTTCCTTGGGACAATCTCGGCGGAAGTGTCCTAACTCTCCACAGTTGAAACATCGATGGGCTTGACGCGTCCTGTCAACGTCCATGGGCTTACCTTGTCCACCATGAATGATTCCGGTGGGAACACGGCGGTCTTCGGCGGGATGGGCCTGAGGACGGGGGAAGGTTCGCGGTACGAATCGCGAAGCAGGGGCAGTCGGACGACGAGCCTGTTCCTGTTGGCGGTAGCGTTCATGGAGCTGTCCGATGGCTACGGCCTTTTCGACGTAGTCGGTCCATACGATGGGGAGGGGAGGGCTGAGGTACATCTGGCGAACGATGTCGCGATGGATGTTCTTCTCGAAAATACGAATCTTTTCTTTATCCTGGCTGAGGCCAGCGAGTTTTGCCTTCATCTCGTACCTGACGAGGTATTCCACGATGAGTGATGACCCTTGCGTCATGGTCTCAATCTCTTCTCGTGCGCGTTGCTCCGAGGCGGTATCCGTGAAAGCTCTGTCAAGACCGAGCTTGAAGTCTACCCAATCAGGGAAGGGGACAGCGTTGCCTTGGGCATCGGTCCGGTCGAGAAAGTCATCGACGAACTGTTGGGCCCAGATAGCGGCAGTCCCTTCTTTCATGTAAGAAAGAGTGACGAGGGCGCGTTCAGTTTTGTCGGTGATGCCACGACCAGCAAGGAAGATGACAACTTGTCGGTACCAGTCCCTGTAGGTCTTGGGGTCGCCATTGAACGTGCTAGGTTCTGCGAGCTTGATTTTACTGGAGACGGTGGCGGCCATTGGGGGAGGAGCAAGGAGGGGACTGTTGGGTGGTGACGGAGAAGGAGATGTGTGCGGGGTCGGATTCAATTCGGGATCCGTGTCGAGAGGGAGAGGCAACGGCTCTCGAGGAGAAGGGCTTGGTTTTCTGGAGGAAAGAGAAGAAGGAACAGAAGGAGGCGGGTCTGAAGGTTCGGGTTCAGGTTCGAATTCTACAGAGGTAACCCGTTGCTTCCCTTTGGAGGTGGGTCGCGAGGAAGGTAGATCAGCAGGTGGGGGAGGGGTTCGTCGAGGTCTGAGACCTAGGAAGGAGAACGAGACGGGAGTCCGCGATACGTAGGTGGAGGGCCCGGATTCGAGCGAGGAAATGGAGGGAAGAAGAGGAGGAAGGAACTGCGACGAGAAAGGCGAGTGGATCTCGTGGTCTTCAGCGTCCTTGAACTCTTGTTCCTCTTCAGTCTCTGAAGCGCTGTAAGAGGGCCTTCGCGACGGACGAGACGTGTTGGCTAGTGATCGAGTACGAGATGAATCTCCCGTACGTCTTGCGTATCACGTCGTCGGAAAACGTAGATGATGGGAACGACGACTTGTTCTGTGAGGCGACGAGGGCGGTGAACGTGAAAACGAACTTGAAGGTGGACGACGGGCTCTACTTCAAGGAGTGTAGACGGGTCGGACAGATCTTCAATCGGGGAAGACGGGGTGGTATCAAAAGATTCCTCGGATGAGGACGACGAAGGAGACAATGGTGGAGAAGGGGCGAGGTCGGGTTCGTAGAATTCGTCGACCAACGGGTTGAGCTGTTCTGTGAGAGAATCGAGCTCTGTTGGCGACAAGTCTAATGCGGCAGCGGTGATCAGACGTGCGTTGCTGATGAGCTCGGACGTTGATGCCTGGTGTGGTTCGGGGTTAGTGAGGGCGTAGGGCGGGGGCGGCGATGGAGAACGCGAAGCCAGGGTGGTGGTCGAATCAACTACCGTGCGGGGATGTCAGAGTCACCCGTGGTTTTCTGAACGAGAAAGGTTGGCCTGCAGGGGGAGCCTGGGTTGGGATTCTAAGCAACAACGACGGTCTTTGTCTGGTAACCCAAAACAATGACGGACGCTGTCAGACGAATATTGACCCAGGACTGTTGCGGAGAAAAGCAGAGGGAAAGAGGAGAGTTTCGACCTTCTGTTAAGGCGCAGTGATCTTTCGGTCGGCTTAGGGAATCAACGGATAGAACAGAGATCCTCGTCGAATGACTTGGATGGGGTGTCTATGTTGAGGTCGAAACTAAGGATACAAACTCTAACTACGCTACTTATCTACGTACTGAGTTTGAATCCTTTGACTCAACAACGATCCATGGAACGGCTGATTCAGCTGCTGCGGAGGGCTGCGCAACTGCGGATGGTGACATTGCCGACCAATGGCGGAAGTTGCTCGTGCGTGACGGTCACGGATGTGACAGTCACGGTCACAAGTGACTAGAGAGAGACGACGATGAGATAAGGAAGGTGATGAATGAGTGAGATAAGATTAGATAGACTGCGATAAGATAAGATAAAACGAAAAGAATGAACGTATCGTAACATCTATGTTAAGGCAGCGCCGAGAACTACGTCACCTGACTTATGACCTAAGACCGTTCAGCCAAAAGCGTCACAATACCAAGCTGGTATTGTATGTGGTTCTCGGTATATATAGCTGATCCGTGATTAGGGCGCAATCGTAACATTGCCCTCACTTCAAACGAAGCGTCCCGATTCGCCAAACCAGGAATCACCGGGGGATCAGCCCCATATAGAACACCCGACCTTGCGGTCTCAGCCTTCCCGATGTGTCAGATTCATAGCCGTCGTAGACGATGCACCCAATTGCACCTGGCGCGCTGGTGAGGGGGCGCTCGGTCTCTTTTACATCCCTGAGTGATACGGGATGCTGACACAGGGGTCTACAGGTTCGTGGCATTACCCCTTAGCACGTGCATACTCTCGTCGACAGACTACCAGCGGTCCATGTGGACCAGTCTGCAAACAACCGCATGTGTGCTCAGAATCTCACGGTAGCATTACATATTCCCCCATCTTAGTAATCGCCACCAAGGGGATTCGAACCCGGGCCTTATTGGTAAGCTTGGTATTATGTTAAGGCAGCGCCGAGAACTACGTCACCTGACTTATGACCTAAGACCGTTCAGCCAAAAGCGTCACAATACCAAGCTGGTATTGTATGTGGTTCTCGGTATATATAGCTGATCCATGATTAGGGCGCAATCGTAACACAATGCGTGAGATATGATAAGACCGCCGCTTTGTCAGTTGGGGCGTCTATTGATTTCTCATTATCACCCTCATCATGAGCATTTCTCTCTGTACGCTCAACGTAAATCATGGTACAGTGAACTTGGTGGGAGGCGATCAAGTCACAAATGCTACCAATTATAACCTACATATCTCAGCCCCAGGTCAGTCAGTTCCATAATGTCAATGTGAACCAGACACCATTTGGCTTGATTTGACGAGTGGACTGTGTTTTGTGCTTGTGCCAAAGGCGAACCTTTTCACCTGCTTGCCAATCCGTCATCTGCTTCAGTTCGCAGGCAGAAAGAGTTATGAGCATTTCTTCTGACGTTGCTTGTGCATTCTAGACGCCAACCGTCAGTCAGGCTTGCCCCAACGTATAAACGATGCTCCTATCGATCTTCTCTCGGCACATTTCACTGGAAGAGTGAAAGAACTCGAATTTGTAAATGAAGCGCTCGGAAAACGCTCAACCAATCTACCAAGCCGTTGTGTTGTCCATGGAATGCCAGGACTAGGGAAGACTCAGTTACTATTGAAGTACGCAAAACTAGCATTCGACAACGATTGGTACTCCCATATCTTCTGGACGTCAGCTACCACTGTCGATAAGCTAAACCAAGGGTTTGCTAAAATTCTCGATCTCGTCGACGACCACAGCCACTACCTTCAGGATCAGAGCGCGAAGCTAACGTCGGCAAGACGCTGGTTGGAAGGGTCACATGGAGATAGCGATATCAATTGGCTTCTGGTCATTGACAACATTCACAGTGATGCATTGAGCTTCCTTCGTTTGCATCTACCTCGGAGCAATGCCAAAGGGAGCATTCTCTTCACCACACAGACAGCCGATGTTGCTAACGCTTTAACAAATGCGGCTGGAGTACAGTATCCGATACTCGCACTTAAGACTTTGGACCTGACAGAGGCGACGAACCTTCTAGTTGCAGATGCAGGTTTCAATTCAGAAATCACATCACCATCGCAAATGAGCCAAGCCCAAGCATTGGTCAATTCCGTTGGTCGTCTGCCTCTTGCTGTCGTCCATGCGGCGTCGTACATCAAGCAAACGGGTACTACTTTAGGCGATATGCTCAAATTATATGACAATGGGCAAAAGATGAAAGTACGTTTATATCTACCACTTACATCGAATTCAAATGTTCACATACACTGATAGGTGATTCAATGGGAAAATAATCTAAATACTTATGAGGAACGATCTGTCGCAGCCACATTTTCCAACCTATTCAATCAACTGAATGATGAATGTTGCGATATCAGCAATCTTCTGAAAGTTCTCTCATTCCTTGACCCAGAGAACATACCCGTGAAGATGATTGTTGAAGGCGCCAGGCGATTGTCAAATTCTGAGAGTCCAGGCCCATTTGCCGATCCGTTACCAGCATCCCCCATTGCATCGACATCGTCTTCGCTATCACCACTACCATTACCCAAGCTTACCTCATTACGACGACTGAAAGAATGGGGCAAGCGTCATTCGCCATTGCGTCGCGCTGTTAAAACTGCAACTGACGACACCAGGCCGACATCTCGGATAGCTTTGGAATCCTCTTCACTGATTTCCTTAATTCTTTCGCCAATCGACTTTCAGAAAGCCATACAAATGCTCAACAACCTATCTCTGGTTGAGCATCGACCAAATATCGGAGACCCTTCGTTGTGGATGCACGATTTGGTCCATTTCATGATGCAAGAGTCTGCGAGGACAGACGAAACTTATCAAGAATGGCTCCAACTATCTGTGTCACTTGTCTGTTTTGCTTTCCAACATATCAAAGATTACCAATCACCACAGTCATGGCCTGAATGCGAGAAACTTGTGTCGCATTTACGATCTCTGAATGAAGCATGGGATGACGCGTATGGCTTCAACGAGGAGCTGACAATTGCCAAGTTCAATACTGCAATATATCTATGGAAATGCGGACGATATGGTGAAGCTGAGGAGTTGTATAAGAAGGTCGTTGAAGTGACGAACAACCATTTAGGGGTTGATCACTCATATACGCTCGCCTCGATGGGCGGTCTCGCATTGGTGTACAAGTACCAAGGACGATACGACGACGCGGAGATGCTTCATAAGCAGGCGTTAGCCACCAAGCAGAAGGTTCTAGGAGCTGATCACCTCGACACACTCGTCTCAATGAACAATCTCGCATCGGTGTATGACTCCCAAGGATGGTACGACGACGCAGAAACACTTCATAAGCAGGTGTTAGCCACCAGGCAGAAGGTTCTAGGAGCTGATCACCCTGACACACTCGTCTCCATGAACAATCTCGCATCAGTGTATATTTCCCAAGGACGGTATGATGAAGCGGAAACACTTCATAAGCAGGAGTTAGCCAGCACGCAGAAGCTTCTAGGAGCTGATCACCCCGACACACACACCTCAATGAACAATCTCGCATTGGTGTATAAGTCCCAAGGATGGTACGACGAAGCCGAAATGCTTCATAAGCAGGTGTTAGCCACCATGCAGAAGTTTCTAGGAGCTGATCACCCCGACACACTCACTTCCATGAACAATCTCGCATTGGTGTACAAGTACCAAGGACGGTACGATGAGGTGGAGACACTGCATAAGCAGGCGGTAGCCAGCAAGCAGAAGCTCCTAGGAGCTGATCATCCGTCTACACTCCTCTCAATGAACAATCTCGCATTGGTGTACAACTCCCAAGGACGATTTGATGAGGCGGTTGCACTTTACAAGGTAGCCTTAGCTGGTTTTGAGAAGTGTCTCGGTAGTGATCACCCATACACTCTTACTTCGATGCGCAATCTCGCGGGTTTTTATCAATCACAGGAACGATATGACGAGGCTGAGGCACTCGACAAACGGGCCATAGCTGGCAGAGAAAAGCATCTGGGTGCCAAACCCTCATCCACACTTGCATTAGTGACTAGTCTCATTCCAGAGGTACCACCTGAACCTGTTGCTCACTGGATAAGCCTATTTCCCCTCGATGAGATGGCGGCACCGATTCCTGAATATTCACCACAACCCGAGTCACTGTCTCTGGACATTTATGATCCCGACATGCCCCAGCCGATATCCCCAGCTGCCCCGTGCCAAATTCCTTTGCCACTACCTGGAGTGAATATTGCATCAATCGGTGTTCCTCTACCATCTTCCGACATACGCTCTCCTGAAAGTCCCTCTCGATCTCCTGACAAGACCACACTGCATTCAGACAGTTCCCATCAATCGACCAGTCTCATTCCAGAGGTACCACCTGAGCCTATAACTCACTGGACTCTCGACGAGCTAGTCGAACCCATACATGAATGTTCACCGCAACCCCAGTCACTGTTTCTCGATCCTTCCGACAGGCCCGAATCAAGGATCGACGAAACCACGCTACCGTGACCCTTTCTCCCCTAGTCTGTTGTTTATAGACGTCCCCTTTCTTTCCGCATTATTTATCCATGATGGACGGCGCGGTCACGGCCGCCATGCTGTACCGATTCAGCGAGAGGTCGAGACGCAGATGCCATGTTACTTAAAATGAAACCAGGTATGTAATTACTGGCTAGATTATTGCGGGTGAATGTCAGAAGCAACTAAGCTATTCCCTGAGAAATGGTTTATTTGATTCACAGTATGACTACAGAATAAGCATCCCCAACTCTTCAGGTGGGATGCAGGCGAACCACCTTCAGTTTCCGCAATTTACACATTGTTCAAGGCATGATTCTTGTCATTAATCGTGTACCTCAATCTTCACTTCCCACCACATCTGCACCCCAAAGGAACCTTTTTTCATTTGACGTCAGGACAATCTGGGAGTGGAACCTGCCATTTTTGTCCTTCAAAATCCTGTCCGCCGGTAACCCGTATCGCCCTGGAAGTGGAAATAAAACAGATTGTTCGGGTTATCTCCTTGAACCGTGGCCAAGCGCAGTCATCCGCCCCGCGCGTCAGCTTGTTCTTGTGCCAATAGTTCGCAAACATTGACCTAAAGGTTGAGGATTGTGTTGACCAACAGAAATCACTACCACTCTATGCTGAACTACAAAAACCAGCGTCTTTTTGCCCTGAAGCGTCAACTTGGGCAAATCTCACAGCGTGCATCGTCCGCGGGGTAGATATGGCGATCGCACTTGCAGCTACCCTGCACGAGGGGGTTCAGTCTTCGAAAGTTGTAGTTTTTGGTGACCATAAGACCTAATCCCTATACACATTCCCCTGCTTGCCAAGGTTCCTGCGCCCTGTGTTGGAACGCCCAATCTATACGGCCACCTGGGTTAAAGCACCGGGGGTAGTTAATCCGGGTGAACATAGTGCACCTCTTGATTCTAACATCGTAGACACGCCTTGAAACACGGTTCCGAGGCAGCCGTGCAAGGATGAATCATAAACTCAAATACCTGCTCTCGCTGACCATTCAAAACTTATTTGCGAATAATGGCTGAAATTGTCCCTGTCCCTCAAACTACCAGCTTGAATAGCTCGAAGGACGAACCAATCCCTTTATCATTCCCCGCCATTCTTCGCAACTCCCGGATCCCCACCCGCTTCGCCCATCTGCGCACATCCCAGGACGAGCCAAATCCCACCCCTGTGGTGAGGAAAAGGAGCAGGAGCGACGACAACGAAGGAAAACGATGGATTAGACGAAAAGAGAACGGTAGGAATCCTTACCACCTTTGCGATCGCTAAATACCAAAAACCAAGCCATCAGCCCGTTTTACCGGAAACCCATACATCGTTCTCGCCTCCAACAGCGACTATTCTCTTCAGTGGCCGCCCGTGAAAGCCACCTTTCCAGAACCCTTGCCTCACTATCTCTCACGTAATGCCAAAATCCCTCCCGCAACGCTACCCACCCGCGATCCAAGCTCAGCCAACGCCGGCCGTTTTTCCCTCAGCCTAAAAGGCATGAGACGAGATTTACGAAGATCTGGCCTTCGCGCCCAGTCTCTCGTTCTCGACGTCGAGAATGAAATTATCAGCTGGCTGCAAGAAGGCGGGACACTTCTTTCCCCAGACGCCGACACGAATGCCTTTGCCCTCCCGGGAATACATGTAGGCCAAACGGAGACTGTTCGCCAAGTTTCGCGCACTCCGCTACAGCTAGTATGGTCGATCGCTGACGATGCATTCGCGCGTTACGTCGTCCACTGTTGCGCCCGATACCATGAAATCGTCAGCTTCAGTAAATATCTTTTCTCGATCCCTCCCGTTATCCATCAGACCGTTGACACAAATGCACAGGCAAAGAAACCTCTGGCCAACGCCTTACATATCTTCTCAGACCCAACACCTTCCGCCCTGATTTCAATGCGACTGCCAGTTTAAATACACCTCCCGTCACTGACATGGAGTATTCATCCCAAATCGACACTGAATCAGACTTCATCTCATCGGAAGGTGGTCAGTCTGACATTGAGCCGTCACAACCTCCCCCTCTCTCCTCCATATCAGAACACCCCACTCCGTCTCCGCCAGATGTCCAAGATGCCGCCCAGAGTCAATTAGAATCTTTCACTACAGAAGCGGATGTACACTTGGGGACCGAGGGAGACATCACAGCACAGTTGGAGTCGTTGTCGTTGTCTTTGGATGACGATCCCGACCACCCTCTATGCACCGAGCCACGGGCACGGCAGGCAGCCATGCGACGCCGCGTGTGGAATCGTCGGCAGGGGAGATCAGCTTCATCGCCTTCATGCTCTCCGGTCCGGAGACCCTCGCTGAGACTCGCCACTTGCGTCGACCCTCCTCGCTCGCGCGAGCCACGTTCAAAATCATTTTACGACTATCTATTTGCTTGAGAACATGTCATGTCATGTGTAGATGTAGACTTGTGGGTACGTGCATGTGCTGGTCCGTTTAGATGTGGTCTATGTTGTGCAGTGAATAAAATCCATGAGGATGTGTCATCCTATAATCCATCTTGTGATGAGATACAATGTTGAACCTGCAAATCTCTGCAGTGCAAATCGATCGTTAGCGGTCTCACCCAGGTGCAAAGCGAGTGAACATACAATCGAATTGGCCATGGCCGTAATACCAAGTATCCTTTTGTTCGATTGACTGTCGTGTCGTTGCTGAACGTACTCGATGCGTCACCACCCCCAAGGATTGCGACCAGAAGTAGGCCCTAGTGAGGATGGGAGAAATCAAAATAGAGTATCAAGGTTGGAACAGCTGTGTCTTACATGGAATAAAACATGCTACAGCCTACGTTGACTGCCTCTGGGCTGTTCATTGTCATTGATTGTGGGTTGAAGGAACAGCATTGGAGAAACCTGCTAATGTCGGATGATTGTACAGCATTCGCTTTGTCAGTTTGGGCGCCTACCGATTTCTCTTCCTCCCCTCATCATGAGCAACTTTTCTCTCGGTACTCTCCACGCAGATAATGTGAACTTGGTCGGACGTGATCAAATCACGAATGTTGCCATTTATCCTCCCTCAGCTCCAGGTCAGTCAACTCCATAACGATAATGTGAACCACATGCCGTTTGGCTTGATTGGACGGTGCTTGTGCCAAAGGCAAACCTTTCACCTACTCGCCAATCCGTCATCTGCTTCGGTTCGCAGACAAAGAGTATACGAACATTCCTTCTGACGTTGCTTGTGCATTCTAGACGCCAACCGTCAGTCAGGCTTGCCCCAACATATAAACGATGCTCCTATCGATCTTCTCTCGGCACATTTCACTGGAAGAAAGGAAGAACTCGAATTTGTAAAAGAAGCGCTCAACAAACGCCCAACCAATCTACCAAGCCGTTGTGTTATTCATGGAATGCCAGGCCTAGGGAAGACTCAGTTACTATTGAAGTACGCAAAACTGGCATTCGACAACGATTGGTACTCCCATATCTTCTGGACGTCAGCTACCACTGTCGACAAGCTAAACCAAGGGTTTGGTAAAATCCTCGATCTCGTTGACGACCACGGCCGCTACCTTCAGGATCAGAACGCGAAGCTAACGTCAGCGAGACGCTGGTTGGAAGGTTCGCATGGAGACAGCAACATCGGTTGGCTTCTGGTCGTTGACAACGTTCACCGCGATACGCTCAGCTTTCTTCGCTCGCATCTACCTCGGAGCAATGTCCGAGGTAGCATTCTCTTCACCACACGGACGGCCGATGTTGCTAATGCTCTAACGAATGCGGCTGGAGTACAGTATCCAATACTCGCACTTCAGACTTTGGACCTAACAGAGGCGACGAACCTTCTAGTTCGAGATGCAGGATTCGATTCAGAAATCACATCGCCATCGCAAATGAGCCAAGCCCAAGCATTGGTCAATTCCGTTGGTCGTCTGCCTCTTGCCGTTGTTCATGCGGCGTCGTTCATCAAGCAAACGGGTACTACTTTAGGTGATATGCTCAAATTATATGACAATGGGCAAAAGATGAAAGTACGTTATCTAGCACTTACATCAAATGCAAATGTTCACATACACTGATAGATGATTCAATGGGAAAATAATCTAAATACTTATGAGGAACGATCTGTCGCGGCCACATTTTCCAACCTATTCAATCAACTGAATGCGGAATCCTGCGATATCAGCAATCTTCTGAAAGTTCTCTCATTCCTTGACCCAGAGAACATACCCGTGAAGATGATTGTTGAAGGGGCCAAGCGATTGTCAAATTCTGAGAGTCCAAGCCCATTTGCCGACCCGTTACCAGCATCCCGCATTGCCTCGACATCGTCTTCGCTATCACCACCACCATTACCCAAGCTTACCCCATTACGACGACTGAAAGAATGGGGCAAGCGTCATTCGCCATTGCGTCGCGCTGTTAAAACTGCAACTGACGACACCAGGCCGACATCTCGGATAGCTTCGGAATCCTCTTCACTGATTTCCTTAATTCTTTCGCCAATCGACTTTCAGAAAGCCATACAAATGCTCAACAACCTATCTCTGGTTGAGCATCGACCAAATATCGGAGACCCTTCGTTGTGGATGCACGATTTGGTTCAATTCATGATACAAGAGTCCGCGAGGACAGAAGAAACTTATCGAAAATGGCTCAAACTATCTGTGTCGCTTGTTTGTTTTGCTTTCCAACATATCGAAGATTACGAATCACCACAGTCATGGCCTGAATGCGAGAAACTCGTGTCGCATTTACGATCTCTGGACGAAGCATGGGATGATGTATATGGCTTCAACGAGGAGCTGACAGAGGCCAAGTTCAATACTGCAAAATATCTGTGGAGATGTGGACGATACGATGAAGCTGAGGAATTGTATAAGCAGGTCGTTGAAGTGACGAACAAGTATTTAGGGGTTGATCACCCATCTACGCTCGCCTTGATGAGCGGTCTCGCAGTGGTGTATGTCTCCCAAGGACGGTACGACGACGCGGAAACGCTTCATAAGCAGGCGTTAACCAGCAGACAGAAGCTTCTAGGAGCTGATCACCCCGACACACTCACCTCCATGAACAATCTCGCATTCGTGTATGACTCCCAAGGACGGTACGACGACGCGGAAATGATTCATAAGCAGGTGTTAGCCGGCAGGCAGAAGCTTCTAGGAGCTGATCACCCGTCTACACTCACCTCCATGAACAATCTTGCATCGGTATATAAGTCCCAAGGACGGTACGATGAGGCGGAAACGCTTCATAAGCAAGAGTTAGCTGGCACGCAGAAGCTTCTAGGAGCTGATCACCCATCTATGCTCGCCTCGACGAATAATCTCGCATTGGTGTATGTCTCCCAAGGACGGTACGATGACGCAGAGACGCTTCATAAACAGACGTTAGCCAGCACGCAGAAGCTTCTAGGAGCTGATCACCCCGACACACTCACCTCCATGAACAATCTCGCATTGGTGTATGAGTCCCAAGGACGATACGACGATGCGGAAACGCTTCATAAGCAGGTGTTAGCTACCAGACAGAAGCTTCTAGGAGCTGATCACCCTTCTATGCTCACCTCCATGAACAATCTCGCATTCGTGTATGAGTCCCAAGGACGGTATGATGAGGCAGAGACGCTTCATAAGCAGGCGTTAGCCAGCAGGCAGAAGCTCCTAGGAGATGATCACCCTGACACACTCACCTCAATGGGTCATCTCGCATCTGTGTACGACTCCCAAGGACGATCTGATGATGCGGTTGCACTTTACAAGGTGGCCTTAGCTGGTTTTGAGAAGTGTCTTGGTAGTGATCACCCACACACACGAACCATAGCTCATAATCTCTCTCAGCTACAAGCAAAGTAGTCATTTGCCGTGTTTCATACATCGTGAGAATACAGTCAGACAGACACGATCGTCAATTCACTTTCTCATGTCCCCCTCATCCTCTCATCTTCATCATGTCTGAAAAACCACTCACTCTCCCAGTCTTGCCTCGTTTCTCTCGTTTCTCTTTAGGTCATTCTCTAAAATCTCATTCACTCTCTCCTCGTCCAGGTCGTCGTTCGGTTCAGAAACATGACCCTAATAATCCGACAATTGGTACATACCATACGATGGCCCATATGAGATGCCTACAGATCCACCACCTAAATTTCATCCACGAGACAGCTGGGGTGACTTGATCTCTCCAGACGAAGACGACGCTATTTTAGGACTTGCACAGGCATCCCTGAGTGGTCTATGCTGCGCCAGATGACCTGCACAAGTCTCGCGCGGCATGAACTTGAGCGAGGGCAGGTTGTGGCAGTGGATGGATTTTGTGGTGGAATTGGTGACTAGTCACCAATTCCACCACACACCGGTGACTGGCGAAAATCATAGACATGATGAACTGCGAGACATGATGAACTGCGAGACATGATGAACTGCGAGACAAGAAAGGATTGATGGCATCGGCATCTGCCGTTCTTCTCAATTCAATGTGTTTGGAGAGCGCGGCGTTTTTAGCCTTTCCGGATGGGCTGGGGAAGGGGATTGTGGTAATGGTCAAGCTTGGAGAGGTGGTCGATGGTGTCTGGGTTTCCGGCGAGTTTTGCGGCAGAGGATAGGTTGGTGGAGACATTTTTTTGTGCATCTCATCAGAGTGCGATTCTATCTTTTCGAAGAATGATTTATTAACCATGGTTGAGCGAGGTGCTATGTTTGGAGAGGGTCGATTGGACGTACCTGTCTAGTTCTCACATGCTACCGCCTCATGATACGACCCTCGTTGACTGCCTCTGGGCTGTTCATTGTCATTGATCGTGGGAGAAAACTGGTAATCATATACCAAGGGTCCAAGGCCAACAAACTGCTGGCGTAAACTAGCAAGAGTATTAGCTCCAGAAACAGAGATTCTGTACGAGTTAATCAAAGCTTTCGAAGTGCAATCCCGATTTGAGTCTAGTCGTACCGCCATGACATTCGTCAGCTTGGTCCTTCGTCTTCCAGGTGCTCCTTTCGGGTTTGAACATACCATCCCTCGCTCTCTCCTTTTACTGGCTAATGGCTATCAAACGGGTTCGCTGTGCATGCACGCCTTCACATCCATATTCAACTCGTCATTCCAGTCTAGCTCCTCAATACTCATCAGCACCCATCTCGATCAGTATCAGGAACATCCAAACCTTGAACCGCTCCAGAACCACCACTGACGACCCATCCCCTTGAGGTCCCCCTGCTGAACCTCTACCAGTCGATCAGGCCTCCACCTTCCCTGAAACTACTTTATTCTCTCATGCCCCAGGCTGGACTATCTTTCGCAATCTCTATATGGCTGATGGCACACTTTTCATCGTCTCACCCAATTCCCCGTCTTCCTTCCCTGAAATCCGCCTCATGAGGGCACAAAACACCCCTGAGAACATGGCTGCTTGCGAGCCCACCAATCAACAAATGGATTTCCTCACACCGCACGAAGCGAGAATTAGATGGGGCGGTAATGTCGAGCGTGGTCAGAAAAATCGCATTTTGGTCGGTTGAGGGAAATACTGTGCGTCTTAAACGGAATCTCATTCCTGTCCCTCTCCCCCCGTGCTAGCCCAAACCATACGACCTCAATTTTTCCATCCCACCCCCACACCCACAATTCAGTCCTGTCCAGCTCCGCCCAGACCCCAACCACAGCGAAGACGACGACAACCAGAATCCCCACCCCGAAGACCTCTCTCACCCCCCACCACCACAACCGCCGGGACCGACCAGGATCACCCACTCCACCCCCCACACGACTTGACGTACCCTCGCCCTTGTCCTCCCCATCAACGCTCCCCCCATCCCTCCTCGACCCTGGCCCAAGCCGCCTCTTGTCCGTTGAGAACACACCCCGTGGTCCCGAGTCTCAAGCACCCCCGCCTGCATATTCGTGATCCTATGCGGCACGCTCTTGATCATAGATTTTTTTTTATTTTCGTTTTTTTATTTAATGATTGTAAAGTATAACTTGGCTACCGTTTTTTTGTCTTCCTCGTATGGAGGATGGTACTTTTTTGATATCGTTCTGGTCCAATTGCGGGCGGGTGACGAGTAAGAAACAGGGTGGGTGATCACCAGTTTTGCAATTTGCAATTCGCATTTCACTGGTGACTGCAGCGCGCTTGACCTCCCGCTTGGGTTAGGTAAATGTCGGCCTTGAGAGTGGGCATCCCTGAGTGCGATGCTGCGCCAGGATGACCGGCACTGTTGAGCATTAGCCGCAATTCTCGCGCAGCATGAACCTGAGTGAGGGCAGGTTGCGGCAAAAGGCGTGTAGGGGTGGGGGGTGTTTGGAGATGAGCGTGAGTGTTTACCGTAGAACGGGATGTTGTAGTGGAATTGGTGGAGTGGATGTACCCGCGAAAATCGTGGACATGATGAACTGCAAGAAAAGAAAGAAAGTGAGTAGGGGGATGATGGGTGCACCCACATGGCATTACGCAATTGAAGGATCGATGGCATCGGGAGAAGGTGGCATCTGCCGTTCTTCTCAATTCAATGTGTTTGGAGAGCGTGACGTTCCGGATGAGCTGGGGAAGGGGGTGGTGGTAATGGTCAAGCTTGGAGAGGTGGTCGAAGGTGTCTGGGTTTCCGGAGAGTTTGCGGCAGAGGATAGGTTGGTGGAGACATTTTTTTGTGCGTGTCATCTTTTCGAAGAATGATTTATTGACCATGGTTGAGCGAGGTGCTATGTTTGGAGAGGGTGTCTAGTTCTCACATGCTACAGCCTCATGATACGGCGTCAAAGGCCGGGTTCAAGGAACAGCATTCATTGCGGTGCATGGGTGATGATAAAGACTTCATTCAGCTTTGTCAGTTTGGCCGCTTATCGATTTCTCTTGCTCCCAACCATCACCCCATCATGAGCAACTTTTCTTTGGGTATCCTCAGCGCAGATCATGCTACAGTGAACTTGGTCGGACGTGATCAAATCACGAATGTCGCCATTTATCCTCTCTCAGCTCCAGGTCAGTCAGTTCCATAACGATAATGTGAACCACATGCCGTTTGGCTTGATTCGACGGAGCTTGCGCCAAAGGCAAACCTTTCACCTGTTCGTCAATCCGTCATCTGCTTCGGTTCACAGACAGAAAGAGTATACGAACATTCCTTCTGACGTTGCTTGTGCATTCTAGACGCCAACCGCTTGCCCCAACGCATAAACGATGCTCCCATCGATCTTCTCTCGGCACATTTCACTGGAAGAATGAAAGAACTCGAATTTGTAAAAGAAGCGCTCAGCAAACGCCCAACCAATCTCCCAAGCCGTTGTGTTATTCATGGAATGCCAGGCCTAGGGAAGACTCAGTTACTATTGAAGTACGCAAAACTGGCATTCGACAATGATTGGTACTCCCATATCTTCTGGACATCCGCTACCACCGTCGACAAGCTAAACCAAGGGTTTACTAATATTCTCGATCTCGTCGACGATCACAGCCGCTACCTTCAGGATCAGAACGCAAAGCTTACATCCGCAAGACGCTGGTTGGAAGAGCCGCGCGGAAGCGACATCGATTGGCTTCTGGTCGTTGACAACGTTCACCGCGATACGCTCAGCTTTCTTCGCTCGCATCTACCTCGGAGCAATGTCCGAGGTAGCATTCTCTTCACCACACGGACGGCCGATGTTGCTAATGCTCTAACGAACGCGGCTGGAGTACAGTATCCAATACTCGCACTTCAGACTTTGGACCTGACAGAGGCGACGAACCTTCTAGTTCGAGATGCAGGTTTCGATTCAGAAATCACATCACCATCGCAAATGAGCCAAGCCCAAGCATTGGTCAATTCCGTTGGTCGTCTGCCTCTTGCTGTCGTCCATGCGGCGTCGTACATCAAGCAAACGGGTACCACTCTAGATGATATGCTTGAGCTGTATGACAGTAGACAAAAGATGAAAGTACGTGTATCTCCACTTACCTCGAATACAAATGCTCACACGCTGATAGGTGATTCGATGGGAGAATGATCTAAATACTTACGAGGAGCGATCTGTCGCGGCCACATTTTCTAACCTGTTCACTCAACTGAATGACGAATCTCGCGATATCAGCAATCTTCTGAAAGTTCTCTCATTCCTTGACCCAGAGAACATACCCGTGAAGATGATTGTTGAAGGGGCCAGGCGATTGTCAAATTCCGAGAATCCGGGCCCATTTGCCGACACGTTACCAGCATCCCCCATTGCCTCGACATCGTCTTCGCTATCACCACCACCATTACCCAAGCTTACCCCATTACGACGACTGAAAGAATGGGGCAAGCGTCATTCGCCATTGCGTCGCGTTGTTAAAACTGCCACTGACGACACCGGGCCGACATCTCGGATAGCTTCGGAATCCTTTTCACTGATTTCCTTAATTCTTTCGCCAATCGAGTTTCAGAAAGCCATACAAATGCTCAACAACCTATCTCTGGTTGAGCATCGACCAAATATCGGAGACTCTTCGTTGTGGATGCACGATTTGGTCCAATTCATGATACAAGAGTCTGCGAGGACAGACGAAACTTATCGAAAATGGCTCCAACTATCTGTGTCGCTCGTCTGTTTTGCTTTCCAACATATCAAAGATTACCAATCACCACAGTCGTGGCCTGAATGCGAGAAACTCGTGTCGCATTTACGATCTCTGGACGAAGCATGGGATGACGCGTATGGCTTCAATGAGCAGCTGACAGAGGCCAAGGACAATACTGCAATATATCTATGGAGATGTGGACGATATGGTGAAGCTGAGGAGTTGTGTAAGAAGGTCGCTGAAGTGACGAACAAGTATTTAGGGGTTGATCACCCATCTACGCTCGCCTCGATGGGCGGTCTCGCATTGGTGTACAAGTACCAAGGACGATACGACGACGCGGAGACGCTTGATAAGCAGGCGTTAGCTGGCAGGCAGAAGCTTCTAGGACCTGATCACCCTGACACACTCGTCTCCATGAACAATCTCGCAATGGTGTATGTCTCCCAAGGACGGTACAACGACGCGGAAATGCTTCATAAGCAGGTGTTAACCACCAAGCAGAAGCTTCTAGGAACTGATCACCCCGACACACTCGTCTCCATGAACAATCTTGCATTGGTGTATAAGTCCCAAGGACGGTACAATGAGGCGGAAATGCTTCATAAGCAGGAGTTAGCCAGCACGCAGAAGCTTCTAGGAGCTGATCACCCCGACACACTCACCTCCATGAACAATCTCGCATTGGTGTATGAGTGCCAAGGACGGTACGACGACGCGGAGACGCTTCATAAGCAGGCGTTATCCAGCAGGCAGAAGCTTCTAGGAGCTGATCACCCCAACACACTCACCTCTATGAACAATCTCGCATCGGTGTATAAGTCCCAAGGACGATTCGATGACTCGGCTGCACTTTCCAAGGTGGCCTTAGCTGGTTTTGAGAAGTGTCTCGGTAGTGATCACCCTTACACTCGTACCTCGATGCGCAATCTCGCGGGCTTTTATCAATCACAGCAACGATATGACGAGGCTGAGGCACTCGACAAACGGGCCATAGCTGGCAGAGAAAAGTATCTGGGTGCCAAACCCTCATCCACTCTTGCATTAGTGACTAGTCCCATTCCAGAGGTATCACCTGAACCTGTTGCCCACTGGATAAGCCTATTTCCTCTCGATGAGATGGTGGCACCGATTCCTGAATATTCACCACAACCCGAGTCACTGTCCCTGGACATTTACGCTGACATGCCACAGCCGATATCCCCAGCTGCGCCGCGCCAAATTCCTTTGCCACTACCTGGAGTGAATACTGCATCAATCGGTGTTCCTCTACCACCTTCCGACATACGCTCTCCTGAAAGTCCCTCTCGACCTCCTGACAAGACCACACTGCATTCAGACAGTTCCCATCAATCGACCAGTCTCATTCCAGAGGTACCACCTGAGCCTATAACTCACTGGATAGATCTGTTTCCTCTCGACGAGCTAGTCGAACCCATACATGAATGTTCACCGCAACCCCAGTCACTGTTTCTCGATCCTTCCGACAGGCCCGAATCAAGGATCGACGAAACCACGCTACCGTGACCCTTTCTCCCCTAGTCTGTTGTTTATAGACGTCCCCTTTCTTTCCGCATTATTTATCCATGATGGACGGCGCGGTCACGGCCGCCATGCTGTACCGATTCAGCGAGAGGTCGAGACGCAGATGCCATGTTACTTAAAATGAAACCAGGTATGTAATTACTGGCTAGATTATTGCGGGTGAATGTCAGAAGCAACTAAGCTATTCCCTGAGAAATGGTTTATTTGATTCACAGTATGACTACAGAATAAGCATCCCCAACTCTTCAGGTGGGATGCAGGCGAACCACCTTCAGTTTCCGCAATTTACACATTGTTCAAGGCATGATTCTTGTCATTAATCGTGTACCTCAATCTTCACTTCCCACCACATCTGCACCCCAAAGGAACCTTTTTTCATTTGACGTCAGGACAATCTGGGAGTGGAACCTGCCATTTTTGTCCTTCAAAATCCTGTCCGCCGGTAACCCGTATCGCCCTGGAAGTGGAAATAAAACAGATTGTTCGGGTTATCTCCTTGAACCGTGGCCAAGCGCAGTCATCCGCCCCGCGCGTCAGCTTGTTCTTGTGCCAATAGTTCGCAAACATTGACCTAAAGGTTGAGGATTGTGTTGACCAACAGAAATCACTACCACTCTATGCTGAACTACAAAAACCAGCGTCTTTTTGCCCTGAAGCGTCAACTTGGGCAAATCTCACAGCGTGCATCGTCCGCGGGGTAGATATGGCGATCGCACTTGCAGCTACCCTGCACGAGGGGGTTCAGTCTTCGAAAGTTGTAGTTTTTGGTGACCATAAGACCTAATCCCTATACACATTCCCCTGCTTGCCAAGGTTCCTGCGCCCTGTGTTGGAACGCCCAATCTATACGGCCACCTGGGTTAAAGCACCGGGGGTAGTTAATCCGGGTGAACATAGTGCACCTCTTGATTCTAACATCGTAGACACGCCTTGAAACACGGTTCCGAGGCAGCCGTGCAAGGATGAATCATAAACTCAAATACCTGCTCTCGCTGACCATTCAAAACTTATTTGCGAATAATGGCTGAAATTGTCCCTGTCCCTCAAACTACCAGCTTGAATAGCTCGAAGGACGAACCAATCCCTTTATCATTCCCCGCCATTCTTCGCAACTCCCGGATCCCCACCCGCTTCGCCCATCTGCGCACATCCCAGGACGAGCCAAATCCCACCCCTGTGGTGAGGAAAAGGAGCAGGAGCGACGACAACGAAGGAAAACGATGGATTAGACGAAAAGAGAACGGTAGGAATCCTTACCACCTTTGCGATCGCTAAATACCAAAAACCAAGCCATCAGCCCGTTTTACCGGAAACCCATACATCGTTCTCGCCTCCAACAGCGACTATTCTCTTCAGTGGCCGCCCGTGAAAGCCACCTTTCCAGAACCCTTGCCTCACTATCTCTCACGTAATGCCAAAATCCCTCCCGCAACGCTACCCACCCGCGATCCAAGCTCAGCCAACGCCGGCCGTTTTTCCCTCAGCCTAAAAGGCATGAGACGAGATTTACGAAGATCTGGCCTTCGCGCCCAGTCTCTCGTTCTCGACGTCGAGAATGAAATTATCAGCTGGCTGCAAGAAGGCGGGACACTTCTTTCCCCAGACGCCGACACGAATGCCTTTGCCCTCCCGGGAATACATGTAGGCCAAACGGAGACTGTTCGCCAAGTTTCGCGCACTCCGCTACAGCTAGTATGGTCGATCGCTGACGATGCATTCGCGCGTTACGTCGTCCACTGTTGCGCCCGATACCATGAAATCGTCAGCTTCAGTAAATATCTTTTCTCGATCCCTCCCGTTATCCATCAGACCGTTGACACAAATGCACAGGCAAAGAAACCTCTGGCCAACGCCTTACATATCTTCTCAGACCCAACACCTTCCGCCCTGATTTCAATGCGACTGCCAGTTTAAATACACCTCCCGTCACTGACATGGAGTATTCATCCCAAATCGACACTGAATCAGACTTCATCTCATCGGAAGGTGGTCAGTCTGACATTGAGCCGTCACAACCTCCCCCTCTCTCCTCCATATCAGAACACCCCACTCCGTCTCCGCCAGATGTCCAAGATGCCGCCCAGAGTCAATTAGAATCTTTCACTACAGAAGCGGATGTACACTTGGGGACCGAGGGAGACATCACAGCACAGTTGGAGTCGTTGTCGTTGTCTTTGGATGACGATCCCGACCACCCTCTATGCACCGAGCCACGGGCACGGCAGGCAGCCATGCGACGCCGCGTGTGGAATCGTCGGCAGGGGAGATCAGCTTCATCGCCTTCATGCTCTCCGGTCCGGAGACCCTCGCTGAGACTCGCCACTTGCGTCGACCCTCCTCGCTCGCGCGAGCCACGTTCAAAATCATTTTACGACTATCTATTTGCTTGAGAACATGTCATGTCATGTGTAGATGTAGACTTGTGGGTTCGTGCATGTGCTGGTCCGTTTAGATGTGGTACGAATGGTCTATGTCGTGCAGTGAATAAAGTCCATGAGGATGTGTCATTCCCGCTACCGTAGGTAGTGGGTCTTAGGGTCTGATAAATTTCAATTTTTGGCGGGGGATCTGGAATCTTGCCAGTTGTGGCGTATTTGGACACTCGCTAAATTTGGATTGCTTTTTGTTTTGTTTTTGTTCGCTGTTGATTGTTCGCTGTTGATTGAATGGAATCCAGCTTCGATATTCCTGCGTCTCTAGAGAGTGAGACGTCTTGTGCAAGTGTTCCACTGAATCAATGTTGTTTGTCTTCAGACTCTCCATACAAGTTTCGAAGGTGTCACTCATGATTATCCATTTAGATCAACAGTTATGACCTTAAGAAAGCACACGCCTTTTTTGAACTACATCTCCTTAATGAAGATAACTGCCCCAAAGAGGCTGTGAAAGCTTCATGTGCAGCATATAACACCATGCTTGTTTTATATAACAAGGTTGAAGAAAAGCGAAACAAATGTGAGCTTATCCAAAAATTCAGTAATTGATGTCTATGAACTTGGATTTCAAACAGCTTTACCTGCATCAAGCCACCCTGCAGTGACTCCATTCTGGAGGACCTATCAAGATACCAATATTGACTGATACACCCTTGGTTCGCGAACTTACCAGATCATCTTGAAGAAACTGCAAGTCTTGCTGCTTGCTGATGTTAGCAAGGATGTTTTCTGCTTGACAAGTTCAGCTTCTGTCAAACGCAAGGCATCTACTGCTTCCAATACCAAATCCAAGAAGCCTCATCTTGATAATAACCTGTTCATTGTGGTTGAATGTCTGTATTAATCTAAATCTATGGCTATCTGATGTCACTAACTGCTAATCTATTTAGAAACATTTTTCAGCCTTTATAGCTTTGAAGCACTGTTGTCTCAATAACTTTCTCATACTAGTTTTTCTCGCATGTACATAGTTGTAATCTGCAAGAAATTACTATGATGTGTCAAATTCTTTGAATCGGTAGCGGGCTTTGCCGCGCAAGCGGCCTTCGCCTTATCCTATAATCCATCTTGTGATGAGATACAATGTTGAACCTGCAAATCTCTGCAGTGCAAACCGATTGTTAGCGGTCTCACCCAGGTGCAAAGCGAGTGAACATACAATCGAATTGGCCATGGCCGTAATACCAAGTATCCCTTTGTTCGATTGACTGTCGTGTCGTTGCTGAACGTACTCGATGCGTCACCACCCCCAAGGATTGCGACCAGAAGTAGGCCCCAGTGAAATCAAAATAGAGTATCAAGGTTGGAACCGCTGTGTCTTACATGGAATAAAACATGCTACAGCCTACGTTGACTGCCTCTGGGCTGTTCATTGTCATTGATTGTGGGTTGAAGGAACAGCATTGGAGAAACCTGCTAATGTCGGATGATTGTACAGCATTCATTGAAAGCAGTCGCTTTGTCAGTTTGGGCGCCTACCGATTTCTCTTCCTCCCCTCATCATGAGCAACTTTTCTCTCGGTACTCTCCACGCAGATAATGTGAACTTGGTCGGACGTGATCAAATCACGAATGTTGCCATTTATCCTCCCTCAGCTCAAGGTCAGTCAACTCCATAACGATAATGTGAACCACATGCCATTTGGCCTGATTCGACGGTGCTTGTGCCAAAGGCAAACCTTTCACCTACTCGCCAATCCGTCATCTGCTTTGGTTCACAGACAGAAAGAGTATATGAACATTCCTTCTGACGTTGCTTGTGCATTCTAGACGCCAACCGTCAGTCAGGCTTGCCCCAACGTATAAACGATGCTCCTATCGATCTTCTCTCAGCACATTTCACTGGAAGAAACGAAGAACTCGAATTTGTAAAAGAAGCGCTCAACAAACGCCCAACCAATCTACCAAGCCGTTGTGTTATTCATGGAATGCCAGGACTAGGGAAGACTCAGTTACTATTGAAGTACGCAACACTCGCATTCGACAACGATTGGTACTCCCATATCTTCTGGACATCGGCTACCACTGTCGATAAGCTAAACCAAGGGTTTGCTAAAATTCTCGATCTCGTTGACGATCACAGCCGCTACCTTCAGGATCAGAACGCGAAGCTAACGTCGGCAAGACGCTGGTTGGAAGGATCGCATGGAGATAGCGACATCGATTGGCTTCTGGTCATTGACAACGTTCACTCCGATGCACTGAGCTTTCTTCGCTTGCATCTACCTCGGAGCAATGCCAAAGGGAGCATTCTTTTCACCACACGGACGACTCACGTCGCTGAGGCTTTAACGAACGCGGCGGGAGTACAGTATCCGATACTCGCACTTCAGACATTGGACCTAAGAGACGCGACAAACCTTCTAGTCGAGGACGCAGGATTCGATTCGGAAATCACATCGCCTTCGGTATTGAACCAAGCCGAAGCGTTAGTCAAATGCGTTGGTCGTCTGCCTCTTGCCGTTGTTCATGCGGCGTCGTTCATCAAGCAAACGGGTACTACTCTAGGCGATATGCTCAAGTTATATGATGACGGGCAAAAGATGAAAGTACGTTTATATCTACCACTTACATCGAATTCAAATGTTCACATACGCTGATAGATGATTCAATGGGAAAATAATCTAAATACTTACGAGGAACGATCTGTCGCGACCACATTTTCCAACCTATTCAATCAACTAAATGATGAATGTTGCGATATCAGCAATCTTCTGAAAGTTCTCTCATTCCTTGACCCAGAGAACATACCCGTGAAGATGATTGTTGAAGGAGCCAGGCGATTGTCAAATTCTGAGAGTCCAGGCACATTTGCCGATCCGTTGCCAGCATCCCCCATTGCCTCGACATCGTCTTCGCTATCACCACCACCATTACCCAAGCTTACCCCATTACGACGACTGAAAAAATGGGGCAAGCGTCATTCGCCATTGCGTCGCGCTGTTAAAACTGCCATTGACGACACCGGGCCGACATCTCGGATAGCCTCCGAATCCTCTTCACTGATTTCCTTAATTCTTTCGCCAATCGAGTTTCAAAAAGCCATACAAAAGCTCAACAACCTATCTCTGGTTGAGCATCGACCAAATATTGGAGACTCTTCATTGTGGATGCACGATTTGGTTCAATTCATGATACAAGAGTCTGCGAGGACAGAGGATGCTTATCAAAAATGGCTTCAACTATCTGTGTCACTTGTTTGTTTCGCTTTCCAACATATCGAAGATTACGGATTACCGCAGTCATGGCCTGAATGCGAGAAACTCGTGTCGCATTTACGATCTCTGAACGAAGCATGGGATGACACATATGGCTTCAACGAGGAGCTGACAGTGGCCAAACTCAATACTGCAAAGTATCTATGGAAATGTGGACGATATGATGAAGCTGAGGAGTTGTATAAGCAGGTCATTGCAGTGACGAACAAGTATTTAGGGGTTGATCACCCATCTACGCTCACCTCGATGAGCGGTCTCGCAGTGGTGTATGTCTCCCAAGGACGGTACGACGACGCGGAAACGCTTCATAAGCAGGCGTTAACCAGCAGGCAGAAGCTTCTAGGACCTGATCACCCCGCCACGCTCACCTCCATGAACAATCTCGCATTCGTGTATGACTCCAAAGGACGGTACGATGAAGCGGAAACACTTCATAAGCAGGCGTTAGCCACCCGGCAGAAGCTTCTAGGACCTGATCACCCTGACACACTCATCTCCATGAACAATCTTGCATTGGTGTATGTCTCCCAAGGACGGTACGACGACGCGGAAATGCTTCATAAACAGGTGTTAGCCACCAGGCAGAAGCTTCTAGGAGATGATCACCCGTCTACGCTCACCTCCATGAACAATCTTGCATCGGTGTATGACTCCCAAGGACGATTCGATGAGGCCATTGCACTTTACACGGTTGCCTTAGCTGGTTTTGAGAAGTGTCTCGGGAGTGATCACCCACACACACGAACCGCAGCTCATAATCTCTCTCAGCTACAAGGAAAAGACATCGGGGGAGGTGTAAGCAAAGACGAAGAGGCACCTGCGATCAACCTAGAGTCTTAGTTACACCATACAGTTGTTGTCATTTATAACTATGTCATGGATGGCCGTGTCTCTAAAATCTCATTCACTCTCGTACATACCTTACAATGGCCTGTATGAGATGCCTACAGATCCAATTTTATCTACGAGACAGCTAGGGTGGCTTGATCTCTCCAAATAATGGCCTCAATTTATTACCCCAAGAAATCCTCGCTCCCATCCGGCTCCACCCCAACCCCCAACCACAGCGACGACGACCACATCAACAACAATAATCCCGACCCCAATGACCTCCCCCCCCACTGGCACTCCCCATCCTCCAACCGCACCACCCACCACCACCGCTGGGACTGGGACCGACCAGGGTCACCCACCTCAGCGCCCACACAACCTGAATTCTCCCCCTCGCCTTCCCCATCAATGCTCCCCCGGAACGTGGACACCCCAAATCACCTCATTGTTCCTTGACCCTCACCCCAGCCGCCCCATCCTCCTGACACCCCCTTCGTGATCCTATGCGGAACGCTCCCGACCATAGATTTTTATTTTGCATTTAGTTACTACTAGCTCGAAATTATATATCAGAGAAACTATCACTTTTGCACAGGAACACACCGCACATGTTCCAGTCCAACTGCAGGAATGGAATTGGAAGTTTCCAGTTGACGAATTTGTATTGAAAACTAGCTCTTGACCTCCAGTTTCGTTCCCATACAAGGATAATGTCCTAAAAAACATCCAGTGCATCATCGATCCCACTGCTTAACCTCCCCCTAGCTGACATATGTGATCATAGCGTGCTTGCCAGTTGTGCAAACTGCTCAGGTCAGTTAGACATCCATGTTGAGGTAGGTGTCCCTGTGTGGGTTATGCCATGAATGCTGCACTAGGTGAACTGCACTGTTGGGCATCAGCCGCAAAATCTCATGCAAGCATGAATCCGAGTGAGGGCATGTTGATCCTTCCATGCGGCACGTGGCATGGTGGAGAGGCAGATGTGTAGGGGCAGAATGGGGATGGAGGGATGAGCGTGAGTGTTTACCCGAGGTAGAGAGCAGGATTTTGTTGTGAAATTGGTGGAGTGGATGTACAGATGAGACCGGCGAAATCATAGAGATAATGAACTGCAAGACAAGAAAGTGAGTGAGGGATGTATGAAACGCACTTGGATGATAGTTGCGTTGTTGTGGCCTTGCGCAACTGAAGGATCGATGGGATCGGAGGAAGGCACATCTGCCGTCCTTCTCAATTCAATGTGTTTGGAGAGCACGTCCTTTCGTGGCAGCATTTTTAGACTTTCTGGGAACCAGGGGGAGAGGATGACAGTGATGGTCAAGCTTGGAGAGGTGGTGTCTGGTTTCCGGTGAGTTTGCAGCAGGTGGCGAGACAGGTGGTAGGTTGGAAGACGATCTTGAGCGAATCCCAATCGAACATTGTTTTGTGTCATAGGAGTGGGTAACTGACCGTCTGCGATTCTATCTTTTCGAAGAATGGTGAGGAGTGATTGACCCAGGAGAGGTCATTGATAGCACAGCGAGGAGTGGAGAGGGAATGGGAATGGTCGATTGGGCGTACCTGTCTGGTTCTATGGACACTGCCGCACACGCTACCGCCTCCTAACAAGCCCCATCTCTGGCTCACATTACCCTTGTTGACTGGCTCGCTCTGCACTGTTCATTGTCAGCCTGATTGCCAAGGGTCAGGTTCAAGGGATAGAGTTGGAGAAAGGCAAGTAAACCTGCTGCTATCTAGGCAGGGGAAAACTGCCGGATGCAAGATGGTGCGTTAAGCTCAGGTATCGCTTTCTGGTCGGATGATCGTACAGCAAGAGGCGATGCCTTATGACAAGACTGTAGCTTTGTCAGTTTGGGCGCCTATCGATTTCTCTTCAGCCCCTCATCATGAGCAACATTTCTCTCGGTACTCTCAACGCAAATCATGGTACAGTGAACTTGGTCGGACGCGATCAAAATATCACTATTTATCCTCTCTCGGCTCCAGGTCAGTCAGTTCCATAACGATAATGTGTGAACCAGATGCCATTTGGTTTGATTCGATGGGTGATTTGTGTTTTGCGCCAAAGGCAAACCTTTCACCTACTCGCCAATCCGTCATCTGCTTCGGTTCACAGACAGAAAGAGTATATGAACATTCCTTCTGACGTTGCTTGTGCATTCTAGACGCCAACCGTCAGTCAGGCTTGCCCCAACGTATAAACGATGCTCCCATCGATCTTCTCTCTGCACATTTCACTGGAAGAAAGGAAGAACTCGAATTTGTAAAAGAAGCGCTCAGCAAACGCCCAACCAATCTCCCAAGCCGTTGTGTTATTCATGGAATGCCAGGACTAGGGAAGACTCAGTTACTATTGAAGTATGCAAAACTGGCATTCGACAACGATTGGTACTCCCATATCTTCTGGACGTCAGCTACCACTGTCGATAAGCTAAACCAAGGGTTTGCTAAAATTCTCGATCTCGTTGACGATCACAGCCGCTACCTTCAGGATCAGAACGCGAAGCTAACGTCGGCAAGACGCTGGTTGGAAGGATCGCATGGAGATAGCGACATCGATTGGCTTCTGGTCATTGATAACGTTCACTCCGATGCACTGAGCTTTCTTCGCTTGCATCTACCTCGGAGCAATGCCAAAGGGAGCATTCTTTTCACCACACGGACGACTCACGTCGCTGAGGCTTTAACGAACGCGGCGGGAGTACAGTATCCGATACTCGCACTTCAGACATTGGACCTAAGAGACGCGACAAACCTTCTAGTCGAGGACGCAGGATTCGATTCGGAAATCACATCGCCTTCGGTATTGAACCAAGCTGAAGCGTTAGTCAAATGCGTTGGTCGTCTGCCTCTTGCCGTTGTTCATGCGGCGTCGTTCATCAAGCAAACGGGTACTACTCTAGGCGATATGCTCAAGTTATATGATGACGGGCAAAAGATGAAAGTACGTTTATATCTACCACTTACATCGAATTCAAATGTTCACATACGCTGATAGATGATTCAATGGGAAAATAATCTAAATACTTACGAGGAGCGATCTGTCGCGGCCACATTTTCCAACCTATTCAATCAACTGAATGATGATGAATGTTGCGATATCAGCAATCTTCTGAAAGTTCTCTCATTCCTTGACCAAGAGAACATACCCGTGAAGATGATTGTTGAAGGGGCCAAGCGATTGTCAAATTCTGAGAGTCGAGGCACATTTGCCGACCCGTTACCAGCATCCCCCATTGCCTCGACATCGTCTTCGCTATCACCACCACCATTACCCAACCTTACCCCATTACGACGACCGAGGGAATGGGGCAAGCGCCATTCGCCATTGCGTCGCGCTGTTAAAACTGCAACTGACGACACCGGGCCGACATCTCGGATAGCTTCGGAGTCCTCTTCACTGGTTTCCTTGATTCTTTCTCCAATCGAGTTTCAAAAAGCCATACAAAAGCTCAACGATCTATCTCTGGTTGAGCATCGACCAAATATCGGAGACTCTTCATTGTGGATGCACGATTTGGTCCAATTCATGATACAAGAATCGGCGAGGACGGAAGAAACTTATCGAAAATGGCTCCAACTATCTGTGTCGCTTGTTTGTTTCGCCTTCGAACATATCGAAGATTACGAATCACCACAGTCATGGCCTGATTGCGAGAAACTCGTGTCGCATTTACGATCTCTGAATGAAGCATGGGATGACGCGTATGGCTTCAACGAGGAGCTGACAGAGGCCAAGGACAATACTGCAATATATCTATGGAAATGTGGACGATATGATGAAGCTGAGGAGTTGTATAAGCAGGTCATTGAAGTGACGAACAAGTATTTAGGGGTTGATCACCCTTATACGCTCGCCTCGATGGGCGGTCTCGCATTGGTGTATGAGTCCCAAGGACAATACGACGACGCGGAGACGCTTCATAAGCAGGCGTTAGCTGGCAGGCAGAAGCTTCTAGGACCTGATCACCCTGACACACTCGTCTCCATGAACAATCTCGCAATGGTGTATGTCTCCCAAGGACGGTACAACGACGCGGAAATGCTTCATAAGCAGGTGTTAACCACCAAGCAGAAGCTTCTAGGAGATGATCACCCGTCTACGCTCACCTCTATGAACAATCTCGCATTGGTCTATGACTCCCAAGGACGGTACGACGACGCAGAAATGCTTCATAAACAGGTGTTAGCCACCAGGCAGAAGCTTCTAGGAACTGATCACCCCGACACACTCATCTCCATGAACAATCTTGCATCGGTGTATTACTTCCAAGGACGATACGACGACGCAGAAATGCTTCATAAACAGGTGTTAGCCACCAGGCAGAAGCTTCTAGGAACTGATCACCCCGACACACTCATCTCCATGAACAATCTCGCATCTGTGTATCAGTCCCAAGGACGATCCGATGAGGCGGTTGCACTTTACAACCTGGCCTTAGCTGGTTTTGAGAAGTGTCTCGGTAGTGATCACCCATACACACGAACCATAGCTGATAATCTCTCTCTGCTACAACCAAAGTAGACATTTATAGATATTTCACGGATGGCCGCGTTTCATACATCGTGAGAATACAGTCAGACACACACACGATCGTCAATTTACTTTCTCATGTCCCCCTCATCTTCTCATCTTCATCATGTCTGAAAAACCACTCACTCTCCCAGTCTTGCCTCGTTTCTCTCGTTTCTCTTTAGGTCTTTCTCTAAAATCTCATTCGCTCTCTCCTCGTCCAGGTCGTCGTTCGGTTCAGAAACACGACCCTAATAATGCCGACGATTGGTACATACCTTACAATGGCCCATATGAGATGCCTACAGATCCACCACCTAAACTTCATCCACGAGACAGCTGGGGTGACTTGATCTCTCCAGACGAAGACGACGCTATTTTAGGTGACAAGGACTTGCACAGTCGCTACCGTAATGACCCAACCTCCCTCTCCGACCTCCCCTTTCGTGCCCTCTCTGGTGTATCCCATCAGACCGTCTCTTCCACCGCAGTTGACCCTCATCGCAATAGCAACACAGCCTCTTACCGAAAAACCAATACGCGTCCTTACCCCTCTACTTCCCATGGCGGTATCGACTCTACTGGTGGCGTCGGCGAATCTCCCATGCCACCCCAGCGATTGGCTCACTCCACCCAACCCACCAACAGGTCTCCCTTCACCAACCTCTTCACTTTTCACTCCGCCCCAAAACGGACCGATAAGCGGTCCTCCCCTGAAATATCCTCTCCCCAGATCAGAAAAAGTTCTTCCTCAGAGCACAAACGGAATAATACCGTACGGCTCACCCAACCTGAAATCCCCATCACTTCTTACGGCCGCGACGCCCTCACCGATGACGAAGATCCCAAACCTAATCGAGATAATCCTCGTCGAATACATCCTTTATCATCTGACCATGACATCCCGCTTTCGGCTTCATCTTCCCAACCTCTCTTATCAGCCCGAAATTTACCTCCAAATTCACCTTCGTCCGCCCCATCAAACCTCAGTCCTCAATCCGCACCATCCTTGCCGTTACCCCAGCTTACACGCCACCCTTACGCCTACGTCTTTCCTTCAGATGCTCTCAACGCAGGCCAGATTACACCTCTCACAATTTCCAGGCGTCCCTCACGCGACAAATCCTCCGTTCCCCAGCGAATACTTCTCACTGGTCCAAAACATCCCAATACCGCCGGAATTGACCGTCCATCTACCGCAGAACCCCTTAAACTTAACCCCCCACGACCTCTAAAAGCTTCCAGTTCATCTCCCAACCTTCGCACAGCCCCACAAAACAAGAATGAACCCCCTCCACAACATTCCATCACAGCGACGACACAACATAAAATGCAACATCGCTGGTTTGCCGTAGAAACCTGGTGTGACGCCATTCTCTTTCCCCGCCCCCGCTTCAAACTCAGAGAGGGTGGCCCAGTCCTCGCTCTCATGTCCCCTCCTGGAAGTCCGGTTGTCCCACTCACAGAAAACGATGGCAGTAAACCCCTACCTGGAATGCAATCACGCGTATTGTCGCATTCCAGATCGGCCACCGACATCCAAAATTTGATTCCTGATGCCGGCCCCTCCTCCGCCGTCTCGATCGCCAGGAGGAGGGTGGCAACGCTGCCCAACAAGCCAAACACCCGTCCTCCATTTTCCCCAAAAGCACCTGAGACTGCGCCAAGACCGAAGAGTTTCGCACAGGATGACTTGGCCTTACCTAGTCCTGCTCCTTCATTAGAGAGGTCCGTTTACGTGTCTTTTCTTTTATGAGTTGCTCACTTCTTTTCCTTAGGGTCCTCCGAGAAGGCCAACAACTTGATGAAATGCGAAAACAATGGCAGTCACAAGCCACGGAATCCTTTCAGAACAAACGCACTCGGAGTATATCTCGCACGCGCTCTAAATCTCTCACTTCCGGTCATCCTCGGGTACGCCGTAGAGAGGGCGATGGCAATAAAGTGTTGGACAGTATCGACTTTCTTGCGGAACGCACGTTTTTGGGATCACAAGTGGTCATGCCCGCTATAACCACTTCCAAGCCGTCGCACAAACCGGGCGATAAAAGCACACCTGCGACCACAACCGCAACCCTTTCCTCCAACTCACACTCGCATTCGAACTCGGTCGCCAAGTCATCCTCCAAAGCGTCCGGCCAACGTGGTCATTCTCGAAACGGATCGTGGAGTCACTCGGCGCGCAAGATGGCAGTCACGTTGTGCGGCTTGAACGGCGATGTATCGATCCTCGATTCCGACGAGGAGGCCACCTCCGGCCTCGAGGCCGCCTTGAAGGGAGATTCGACCAAGGTCATCGTCCTGTCCGACCCTGCTGTGGATATCACTCCCCCTAGTGGAGGTGCAACAGGTGTTCTCTCTCCGGCTCTGCAATCTGACCCGCTATCTAGTCCCGAGGGTGCATCTCCAGCGCCATCGGGCAGTTTCGAATGCGTTGGCATCGCTCTCTCGACACCACCCCCGCTGCCTGACGATCAAACTAATTATGACAACGATCCTATCAGCCTCCGGGATCACCCCTACGCCCAGGCGGGTTCACATTCACGTACAAAAGGCGCTCCCACTGTCGAGTCGGTGAGGGGATCAGACTACGCCGGACCGCATCCGTCGTCGTCCCATATGGTGTCCATGGCCGTCCAAAGCGATGTTTCGAGCAGACACAGGCTACCTCCGCAAGCGACGCTGCACCCGTACGCACAGGCATCATCCCCGGACCCATATCAAGGCAGCCCGGTGGCGTATTCGCGGTTCGATAGCGACGTCCCGCCTCCAGCGAAGATGTGGGCCCACTTGTCGCCGGTCGGGCTACAGGAGGTGTTGCCCGGTGATATCCAGTATTCCCCGTATTCCCCGTCTACCTCAGGTGCCTTTGGGGTCAGGGAGAGCGTGCAGGGTGGGGGCGATGCCGTGAGTGTCGGCGAGGCGTTGACGTACACCATGCGCAGCGGGCCCAGAGATAGCGGATTGGGGACGGGCGAAGGACATGAGGTGTTTAATTTAAAGCCGCCAGAGAACGATCCGCCGGGTGTTGATGCCGGCGTGTTGGCGACTCTGCCTGTCGAGTCTGGGAAGCCTGGGCAGGAGGAGATGGCGGAGGCGGAGGAATACTTGCAGGATAGACGTACGCCGAGGCCTGTGATTGGACCAAGGATCCCTCACCAGCTCGTCACTTCGGACACTGAGGGTGAACGCCCGCAGTCGTCTGGCTCGTCGCCCGGAGCGCCTTCGCAAAGTTCCTCTCCTCAAGTCTCGCCCCGTCCGCTGGGGGGTATGGACGACTTGGATCACTTCCGGGACTTGTTTTATAAACCGAGTGGTTTGATTCAGATGTCGCCGATCGAGATGATGCCCCCTCCTCTCCCCCTCTCTCGTGAACCTAGTTTTGCGTGGGAGGGTGCGTCGAGGCGGACTGGGAGTGGGCTTACGAGTTTGGCTAGGCAGTTGACTGAGGAGCTAGATGAGCTCAATGCACAGATGCAGATGGAGCTGGGGAGCAATGGTAATAATAATGATAATGATCGTGGAGAGGGGGGGAGTGATCATATACGGTCTGGTTCGGGGTCGGTGTCCGGTACGGGTTCCGGGTATTCGAGTCAGTATTATCAACAGGGAGGGATGAGGTTTGTGTTGACGGAGGGGCAGGAGACGAGGGCGAGTTCGACGAGGGATACGTCTCCGCTTCGGTTGGGGGGTGCAGGTAACGATCGTGATCGGGAGAAGTTAGTGGCATTTCGACCTTCGGAGAATATACCGGAGGATGTGGAGTCCTCCCGAGCTTCTTCGCTTTTGGAGAGGCCGATGGGGGATAGTACGACTGGTGGGTGATTTCTGTTTTCCGTTTTTTTTTGTTTTTGTTTTAGGCGTGCGGAATGGAATGGCTTATGGTGTTTATTTTTGCAGAGGTGTATCGTGTGGGACTTGTAGAACCTATTGTCACTCCCCCTGCTACGGATAACGAGCATCGGTTCTCTGGCCATTTATCATTGGTAGATGGAGAGGGAGGTGGTGGTGCGAGCGGCGGCGGCGGCGGCGGCGGCGATGGAGAGGATGTTGGTGGCGAGGATGTTGGTGGCGAGGATGATGATGACGATAGCAATATGCGGACGCGAGTCAAGTCGGAGGGTAGCCTGCAGCCGCTGTTGACTGGGTTAACAAGGTCGAGCTTTATGACAAGTTCGACGAATGGGTCGAGGATGTCCGGCCTTTCTGATTTCCCTGTGCCGCCTGCGGGTGGGATGGTGTCGGTGGATGCTGCGGAGGGGGGGGTGGAGGGGGGGGGGGATTTGGATTTGGCGGCGGCGGCTGATATTCGGGTGAAGCTTTTGGATTGGGGGGCGGGTCGAACGGATCGGGATAGAGAGGATGAGGAGGGGGGGGAAACAGATAGAGAGGAAAGGGAAGGACTTGGATTAAGATTCGGATTGGAACGGATGGACCGGACAGGTGGTGGTGACGATGAGGGTGGTGATGACGATTCGCCTCAGGAGATATCTCTCAGTCGTCGGATGACATTTGGCGGGGATGAAGATATTGAGAATATCGCGAGGTCGGTTTCGGCTTCGACACCTCGGGGGCGGGAATCTATAGATGAGTGAACTACCATTAAATTAACGCGTCGTTTTGTGGATTTGGCGCAAAGTTTTTTTCTTCGTTCATTAGGGTGTTTCTTTTTTTTTTTGTTACCTTGCTTTAGATGGGCGTTGGCATCTTTCTTTATTAATTCTATGTTTATTATTATGTTTTTTGTTCCATGTCTGCGGTTGAGCGCTAATTTAAGTTTAAGTGTGAGACCCAGCGCTGCCAGTATTTGACATGATCAGTTTAGAAAAACTGGCCAGCGTTTGAAACAATCTACTAACAACCAGTGAAACCGATCAAGACCGGATCGTTTGAGGGGCAATACTGGACATAAATAAATAAACGTTTCAAAGGCCGAGTTTATTTTCCGGCTAGTATTGGGGCAAATAAACATCCTGAGATGGTAAATCTACAAAATTTGTTGCAAAGCTTATGAAAAATGCGGAAATAGCCAAACTTGACGAAAAATGTGGGACTTAGTAATTCTCCGAACATGATATCAACTTGCCAATGGTACGTCCTAACTTTCCGCAACTGTCTTTGTACTTTCCAATCAATATTGCAAACCTTTCCAGCATTTTTGTGAACCTTTCCGGAGACTTTATCAAACTTCCCGAAGACTTTATCCAACTTCCCATCCAACTTCCCGGAGACTTTATCAAACTTTCCGGAGCATTTATCAAACTTTCCGGAGCGTTTATCAAACTTCCCAGGTGATTATTGAATTTTCCAAATGTGTATCAATGCCCTATGTTCTCGCTGAGGCCTGAGGTTGATAAAGCTGGCTTTGAGACGAGTCCTTCTACTCACTAACTTCATGTCTGCAGAGTCAGGGCCAAGCCAACTACTTCCTCGGCAGACCATTCAAGCAGCCTTTGAGGTACTGGGTGGTCGAGTGCGTACAGCATTACGGACCCAGGTAGGGGATGTAGCACGGCTCCATGCCCATCGGAATGAATGTTTGCGATTACAAGAAACTGTTCGGCAGGTTATGATTTTTGATTTACCATACATTCTGATAAACTAATTCTTTGCAATTTAGCATGAGGCTCTCTTATCACTCGACGACAAGTCCATTATCAATGCAAGTCTACGGTCAATGATCCATCATCTGGAACAAGCGGCTACCGTTTCAGCTGATCCCCCTGATGCGCCCCACATTGAGCTTACGCGTGTCATGCATACTGGCCGACAAGGGCGCCCTAGGATTGAAATTGATCGTGATATACTAACTACTGCGCTTGAAATGCGTGGTCCCACTGCTCTAGCATCTGTATTTGGGACATCTGCTCGGACTGTTCGGCGCCGGGCACTTGATTATGGACTAGTGGAACCTAGCCCTCCAGTTCATGCTGAATATGTAGCCGAGGATGGTTCTTCACATTATTATCACACGTCCTCTACGGCCCCCATGTCTGACCTCTCTGACGATGCTCTGGATGATATCACCCGCCAGATAATTGAAACATTCCCAACATTTGGGCGGAGGATGATTGCAGGTCATCTCACCTCTCTTGGGTACCAAGTTCCTCAGTCACGTCTACGAGCCTCATATTCACGGGTCCATGGTCCTCCCGCTGCATCATTTGGGGTACGAAGAATAATAGAGCGGCGAGTTTACTCAGTTCCAGGCCCAAACTCTTTATGGCACCATGATGGACAGCATGGTATGCCGCATCTTCCTCACTTCTACTTCAAATTTATAAAGTCATTTATCAGGACTTATACGCTGGAAGATCGTCATCCATGCCTTTGTTGATGGATATTCTCGTTTGGTTACTGCAATCCAAGCGAGCAACAATAATCGTGCCGAAACAGTTTTAACTTTGTTTCAAACCGCTCTTCCAAAGTATGGATTGCCTAGTCGCGTCCGTGGTGACCACGGAACTGAGAATCTCCTTGTTGCTGCTTATATGGAGGACATGCATGGTGTGGAGCGTGGATCATATATATGGGGAAGGTGTGTATTATTTTTATTTTCGACTTTACTCATTGTTCATGTAGGTAAAACGGAACTAGGAGCGTACACAACATACGCATTGAGCGACTGTGGGTAGACGTTACTGCTGGGTTTGGCCGAAAATGGAAGAGCTTTTTTCAAGAACTCGAGATGTGGGACAATCTTGACATCGAGAATGACTCCCACATCTGGCTTCTGCATCATCTTTTTCTGTCAGCAATCAACAACGATGCACAGGATTGGCAGGGAGCATGGAACAACCATCGGTTGAGTACACCTGGTGAGCGTTCATGCAGCCCTCGAGAATTGTTTTTCTTTGGAATGCTCCAGGAAGGCCCTCGTGGCCTTGCTGCAATGGATGATGAAGAAGAGCTTGGGGAAACTGATTTAGCTGGATATGGAGTCGATTGGGAGGCTTTAACCATCGAGGATATACGTGCACACCATAACACATTCAATGCTGCCGAAGACAACCTTGACGACGACACTGTTGCTTACAATCCATTCGAGCAACGAGTTCCTGACCGCCTCTCAAATGTTGACGTGCAGGAGCCTAGATGCAGCTTGACAATCGAGCAGGTGGAGTTTCTTGATTCTCAATTAGCACGTTATGATTTTTGGCAGTCTCATAGCTTGCAGTCGTATCGTCTCTCCTGGATCACTGCATTGCGCATATGTAGAGCCATGTTTGCAGTATAATATTAGGTATTCTTCACGTTTCTACTTTCCGTATCGAGTTGATCCTTTGCAATGTATTGCACTGCGCTGGAGATGATCAAGCCGGTTAGGCCTCCACCAATGCAAATCTCAACATCTATCAAAGTGCTAGCAAGATGTGTTCATCAGCATTTCTGGGTCTCCAGACCTATGCGTACATTTTCCTTCGCTATCTACAAGGACCGTCGGGGTGCCGATCATCCATCCACCCTCTTGTCGTGAAGGACCTCGCAGGCATTTACTGCTCGCAAGGGATGATACGACAAGACTGAGACTGTCTTCTGTAAATCCAATATTCTGTGTATGTAAATGATTCCGTCAACGCTCCATTTGCACATAAGGCTGGGATGCAAAGTTTATAAAGCGATAGATACCTCACGCACAAAATCATGTGACATTTCGACCTCTTTCCCTCTTTATTCTATTTATCAATACGTTCAGAAGACTCTGAAATGATGGAACGATACGACTGTTCACGGTGTAGAGAAAGTGGAGCACGCTGTGCTGCATTTGTTCCAGTTGCCCATCAAATCGTGAGTTCAAATTTTATGTCCCGAGTGCCTACACCTACCCAATTTCCAGGGAACCCCCATAGGGCAGCGTCTCTGCCTTTGCGCACACTCTGAAGCTTCCCACTCTGAAATAGACCAACATGCAATATTAATACAACCACTACCACCAAAAGGTGGCTGCTTTGAATCACAATGTCCCTCCTTTCGTTCTGTGAGTTTACAATTTAGTTCCCTGAGCTATATGCTTATAGGTGTGCCAGAATTCCAATCCAATTGACCCAAAGACACTCTGTGTGTGTGGGCAAACATGGTTGGCTCATTCAAAGTACGTCTCAGATATTTTGTTCATTAATTCTACTGACGCTCTGGCCTTTCTGTGATATCTTAGTCCGAACAATTCAGTTAGTTCGGAAGGCAATTCCCAGCGCCCAACTCAGCCATTCACCATGTGGGAACCCCCCCAACCACCCATTGCCAATGCATCAACAAATGGTCGACGTGTTGATGCAATGACCCGTCATCGGAGGGTCACCCCTCTGGTACCTGCCAGTGGTCGTTCTTTGCGTGGACGGGGCCGCAGAACCATGCTCCCACAAAATTCTACTCGCAACATTTCTGTACCTGACCTTTTAAAAAATTATAAGTTTGATATTGCTATTCTGGCGCATCCTGTGAGTGCAATATTGATTACAATGATAAACAAGCTACTGATATTGATGTAGTTATCACCTGTATGTGGTGTAGAACAGAACGAATACTTTTTAAACAGAATTTGGTCCGATCGTTTGCACGAGCTGCTCAACCATATGCAATTGCACAATCTTCTCATCTTCGCTAACACTGATGCGCTTCCGACTGATAATGCAACAAATTTCTTTCAAGATACGATTAACGAGCACCTTGCTAAATATTCCCTTTCCATGCCTGAATCTCGCCAACCACCAATCACTCCACCTGCTGGACAAACCATCGAGCAAGCCAACTTCTATCGACTCCCATGGAAGTTGGTATGCATTGGCTATCGCAAATCATATGGGAATAATGGCGCATATCAGACAATTTCGAATTCCTGTATCGCTTATCATGAAATGACCTGGCACGAACTCTTTTCAGGTGCAAAAAAAACATCAGGTATCGAGCTAGGGAGGCTCCGAAATGTGATAGACCGCCCACTTATTCTCATAGGTAACTTCATTTTATCTTTAACGAAATAGATTTTCACCAAACTTTAGCGCCTGCATTTGGTTTGCTATTGGGACCTATTACACCGGGTTCTGAACAGCAACATCCCTGCTTTCATGCACGCATTTTTGCCCATTTTCGAAGCCCTTGCAGATCTGAACACCATGAAGATCAGGTCGCACCAGAATGTTATGATTCTTGTCCACAGTTATCCATACAACCAGCTTCTGCCCATCCAATCAATCACGACTCACCTCCTCCCCCCGATCCTGGTCTATCCGAGTTTCCACTATTCCTTCGCGATTCCCCAACTCCTCCACCTGTACACTCACTTTTCTCTGTACACGATTCAATAACACCATCCGCTGCACCAGAATCCCCCCCATCTATTCCTCAGCCTGACCCATTGTATGCATCATTATCCTCCTGGGAGATGCAGGTGCAAGCAGATCTTGCTGCTGATGATGAGGGGCAATTTTTCTTGAAGGCAGAAAATGTCGACATAGCTGCCCAGGCTCTCTCTGAATTTATTCTGGCTATTTATTCTGGGCAAACCAATCTGAGCCGTGATCGTCGGGCTGAATTAAGAGTGAAGATTCAACCTGGTTCGACAATCGCGGGAATGTTTTTTAAAGAGAATGTCACCTTTCATGTGTGAGTTCTGCATTTAATCGAGACATTAACGTGTCTAATTGGCTATGTAGTGGGGAAGGGACAGGGGAAGGGGTAGTCCGTGCTGTATTGGAAACTGCTATTCATAAAATGCTTGCTGATGAACGATATTGGCGGCCTGGGTTGGATGAGGGGTATTTTTCTTTGGCACCACGTCAAGAGACTTCACCACAGCGTCGGGTTCAAATCAAAGCCTATGCAAGTCTCATCATGATGTCAATCTTTCATGGCGTAACCCCTGATCCTATCTCACCTTTCCTCTTGGCCAACGTCTTGCAAGGTGATGCGATCATTGAAGATCAAGCATTTATTGCAGCCGTAGCACCCACAACATTCGAGTCATTATCGGAATGGCCCGTAGATGCATCGCATGTGCCTGCATCACCAAAAAATCTAGCATTACTATGTAATCTAGATACTGAGGTATGTTATCTACATGTACAGAACTTAGATGCCGCTAATGTTGTCTATTTAGTATCGTGATATCATAGATTATACCCCTGCCCAATTGCGAAGACTGAGATCCAAGGTTTTCTTTGGCACTCTCATTGGAACAAAGGTGGAGGCTTCAGAGCTTAAAGCCTTTGATGAAGGACTGCGCATCAATGTTGCAGAATCAGTACCAGATATCTCAATAGTATGCGTCTCTTCATGTTAACTACTTAATACTAAGATCACGTTTAGGCTTTTCGTGGTCCCTATGGCATATCTCTACTGCAGGGGCTGTATTCTCGACGCATTACTGATCCTGCTCAAGTCCTCAGGCTCATCTGTTTTCCACCGATGTCTGATACCGATACACTCCCTCTTGACTTTCCTGGTCAAGAAATTGAACATGGCATTCCATCTGATGGCTATCAGCTGAATGTTTTGTCCAAACGCTTCCTGCAACATTTCTCTCGCTACTTAAATGGGAGTGGTCACCCAGATCATCCAATTTATAACGAATTGGTTCCCTTATCGCACCGGGAAAAGGTAAAGAAGGATCAAGCCTTTCGAGCTCGCCAATTTGCAGCCCACATAACTGGAACAACATTTCTGGATTCACCAGCTCGCAATATGGAGGTACGTATGGTGTACTTTGCAGTCCTATTAAGGCGTTATTCAGATAATGCAATACCTAGATTCGATTCACAAGATCCTTCGCAAATGAACATACACGACCTGCTGATGCACCTGTAGATTGGAAGGTATAGCACTCTTTTATGTTCTCAAGTGGCCACTCTAATCGCATTTGATCATAGATCCCCCCGCAGCCTCTGTACTTCCACAGCTGCTTCTATTATGCTGACCTTGCAATCACCCTTGGTCTTGTTGACCTTCTCCAGACTGAAGTACCAAATGACCCAACAACGGCTACTGAATTCGATCTCTGGTTGCACCAGACCATCTTCCCGATTTCTGTGATTGCAGAAAATGCTTCGGAAACATTCAACAAGTTGTGATTTTCCCTTCCCTCATGCCTAACATCCTTTTCCGTAATTCCGCCATATTTCCTTCGTTCACATTCTACTGCCCGCACACTTTATCTTTATTCACATACCACTGCAAGAATCACCACATTACTGCCATTGCCGCTTGTTACTTTACCACACTGTATAACATACTATACGACCATTCACTGTATCAGCCATATTCTATACTGTATTGTTGCACGCGTCCTCCAATTGGCATTGCATCGCACAACTTTGAACGTAAGCGTGGATGGATGATCAGTACCCAGACGGTCCTTGTAGCCAACTAATGCATCCTTGAAGAGGGTCTTGGCCTTGTCGTATCGTCCCTTGTGAGTCATAAACGCCTGCGAGGCCATCCATCAACGTAAGAGTGGAAGGGTGGTCAGCGTCCAGATGGTCATCTCTTCCAGCTAGTCCTGCTCTTGGAGAACATCCCAGCCTCGTCGTATCGTCCCTTGTGAGTCATAAACGTCTGCGAGATTGTTCATTGACGTAAGAGTGGTTGGGTGGTCCGCACCTAGATGGTCCTCTTTGTCAGCGGAGAGTCTCAGCCTAGTCATATCGTCCTCGTGAGTTGTAAAAAAAGGTGCAAGGTTACTCACCGCTGCAAGCGTGTCTGCGTGGTCAGATGTTCCTTGCGGCCAGCTACAGCCTGCTTGGAGAGTGACTCAGCCCCCTTGGATCATCCTTGCAACTTGTAAACGTCCGCGAGGGTGTTCACACATGTAAGCCCGTCTGGGTGGTCCGAACCTAGATGGTCCTTGGAACCAGCTAACGCCGATTTGAAGAGTACCTTAGCTTCGTCGTATCGTCCTCGGGAGTTGTGAACAAGTGCGAGGTTGTTGATCGACGTAAGAGCTGGTGGGTGATTGGCACCCAGACAGTCCTAGTAGCCAGATAATGCCTGCTCGAAGAGGGTTTCAGCTTGGTCGTATTGTCCCCTGTGAGTCGTAAACGTCTGCGAGGTTGCTCACCAATGTAAGCGTGAATGAGTGATCAGCACCCAGATGGTCCTCTCGGCCAACTAACGCCTGCTTGGAGAGTGTTTCAACTTCGCTGTATCATCCCTTGTGAGTCGTAAGCACCTGAAAGGCTGCTCACCGATGTAAGTGTGAATGGGTGGTACGCACCTAGAGGGTCCTCGCAACCGCTAACTAGCTAATACCTGCTTGAAGAGGGTCTTGGCCTCGCTGTATCGTCCTGGTGATTGGTAAACGCCTGACAGGTTGCTCACTGATGCAAGCGTGAATGGGTGATTGGCACCCAGATGTTTCTCTCTGCCAGCTAATGCCCGATTGAAGTGTGTCTCAGCCTCGTCGCATCGTAGACTGGTAAAGAGGTTACTCACCAACGTAAGCGTGTCTGGGTGATTGGCACCCAGATGGTGCTCTCTGCCAGCTAAGTGGAGTGTCCCAGCCTCATCGAATCATCCTTGTGACTTGAAAGGGCGTGCGTGGAAGTCCTGGCCAACTGCGCGGGAAGTTTGTGGATGTTGCGGAAAGTTTCATCAACTGCACTGGAAGTTTAACTGACCTTTCCGGGAAGTTTGATAAACTTTGCGGAAGGTTTGCGCTGATGTCTGGTAAAGTTATAGGATTTTCCCGGGAAGTTCAGCAAACGCTGTGAAGAGTTGTAGTGACATGGCTGGAGATTTCGACGGATCTTTTGGAAATCTTGAAATCTTTCTGGAAATCGACGAAAAATCGGACGTATCTTGGTAAGTTTGTCAAGATTTTGGAAGGTTCACAGGATGTTCTCCGAATAAATTACACAATCGGCAAATAAATTTACACCGCGGCAAGTAAATGTTTTTGTCCGATACCGCCCTTCATAGGATCGGGACTTGTCTTATCACTTTGTCGCATTTGCCTCGGAGATCTCTCCGCAACACCCGATGGCCCTATTGTCGATTATGACAATGACTCTCTCGGCGATCCCATCCTGTTATTATACTTTCAGGTTCGAAAGCTGCTTGCACAACCCCGATAACCTTTTTTATGTTTGTATATAGGATTATCACCCAAAGACATTAGATGATCGAATCACATCGTCTAGACAAACCCCACGTCGCGCCAGTTTCCGTAGAGCTGTCATTGAATGCTGCGGCCGATCCTGTGCCTTCTCATATAAATAGAGAGACATTGTGATGCAGCATACATAATCCCCAAAAGCAAAGGCGATGATGTATCATTCAAGATTGCTCCATGCCATCCCTTGGTTGACTCTCTTTTAGTACATCAACTTCATTGTCCAAGATCACCGCGGCTTGTATGATCCCACTCCGGAACCTGTGACTGGTATCAACGCTGCCGAGAATGGGATATTTTTGAGCAAAGATCTCCACAATATGTTTGGTGCTGGGTCCATAGTATTCTTAAAGGTATGTCGAGACACCCACACCTATCGGGGATTTACAAAAGTAGGTCATTTCTAGACACCCAACTTTGCCTTGAATCCTGTCGACATCCCCAGGTTCATCCCCCCTGAGGACGAGGTCCTCGCATAACTCTACAATACTTGGTGCCTGATACAAGCAGAACAGCGGTTCTACCATTACGACGCCAATTTTGCTGATGAGCCACCGCTGACCAGCATCGTGGCTGCATCTCGGCACTGGGGTAGAGGGGAAGATATCGCTGTTTTGTTGAACCGCCGTCACCTCGAATATTCCAATCCCAGTACCCTCTGAGATGTCAACCTCTAACGACGATTCTGGCAGCGAACCTGCTAACCCCCGTGATGAAGACTGTGAACTATATAGAGGGCGATACAGGTCAAAAATATCAGACGAAGTGCTTGCTGCCATGGATGGACTCTTCGTCAAGGGGACTGCTCCTGCAGAAGCTTGAGATGGAACAGTTGTGTGCACAGGAGGCCAGCCGAACTAAAGTGCGGGAGTAGCTAGGCACGAAGGACTGAGCCTTCGTTTTTTTAATAGCCCACTATTTAGTACATACAACAATGCTCATGCATTTCGACTGAGCGTTTCAATAGATCCAAGCTTCGTATACAAACAGAGGTAAGTACGATGCAGCAGTGAGTTGGGTTTCGACACATCATAGCGAGTGATTGTCCTTTACACTCACAAACCAGCAAGAATAAATTGCCCGGTGGTGTAAGTAGCGGCGAGATTGAGAACTATTGGAATTCACAATTGATAAATTGCAAGGGCATATTGAATAATGGATGAATATCTCACCAACCATCGCCACTGAAGAGATGGCGCCGCCAGGAAAACGCTGTAAATGGAAGAGATGAATTTCAGTGAGGTGAAGTGCAATCACCTGTTCGCTCACGTTTCCAGGAGTGCCAGTGACATATCCCTGGGTGAAAAAGAAACGGCTAACGGACCAGACGACGCACCCGGAAGCGGCAAGAATAGGATATTTCAGACCAGCAACCAGCGTCCTAAAGACAGTATCGCACTCAACTTCTTGAATCACTGAGAAACAAGATGGTGTTACTTACGATATTGAGAGGATAGGAAGGACTTCGAGCGTGTGTTGGTGGGCACCTGAATAAAGTATTTTGATCGCGCTCATGAATGGAAAACTTTAAAGAAAAGCTCGCACGTTGAGCGCAGTTGAATTTGTGCGCATCTGTGGATGCTTCTGTCTCAGCCTTCTCAGCATACGCTTGATGGAATGTAGGTCATCATGGAACTGAACGAGAATGATCACCAAACTGACCTTGCGGGTATTTGATTCCTGCCTTTCTGCGAAACCTGGCGACTACGGTGCTTTGGACCCAAGGCACCCAGGAAGCGCTGACCATGGCTGCAATGACATAGTGATACCTATAAAACAACGGTAAGAGGTGGAAAGGCTCTGGATATGAGGGTTTTATATTTTACCCTTGAGGAAGGGTGATATGGGTGGACATTGTGGTTGGGACTCAGTGGCAGGGATAACTATATAAATCCATCCTGCCGGCGACGCGTACGCCTCCGGGCAAGTACGGCCGACAATGACGACCGACTAATGTCCTCACTGAGACGGAAGCAGAGCATGACGGCAATCTCCGCATACAGGTCTTCTTCACGTCGTTTGAATTCACAAAACCAATCAACGCATACTTGTTTATTTACGAAGACATCCGATCTCAGGGCCCCAGTACTACTTGCATTTTACAAGCTCCGGTCAGTGCTTGAGACGGACTACGATCCACTGATTTCACCCTTCATTATCCAGATCCTGAATGAGCCCCTCCATATTCTCAAGACGTATCTTTCGGAAATGGCGTTTTCCAAAACATGTGAACTCGAAGGATTCAAGGAATACTGACCGGGAACCATCCCAACTGGAGGAATGCTCGGCTCTTCCTGTCAAGTTGGACAATCCTATCATCAATGATGACCAGGCTGTCCTACAAGATCAAGTCAAACCCGAAAATTACGCAACGACAACCACGATATCCCATTTTGCTCTCCTTCCTTTCGAATTGTTTCAGCATATTATCGATAACCTCAGCGATGATCAGGCTGCCCTACGTGCTTGCAGCTTGACCTGCAGGGCCTTCCTACCTGCCAGCAGGTATCACATCTTTCATAGTATTCACCTCGGAGGTAAACAACAGACTGAACGCTTTCTTGATACAATATGTTTCACGAATTCGCCAACCAGTCCCTGCATGTACGTCCGCTACCTGTGCATGTCCGAAGGGGAAGGTTGCATCCGGGTATCTCCATTTGTGAACGAAACATTACCTCTCCTTGCAACACATCTGCTAAACGTTACGGAACTTGACGTTAGAGATTTGAGTTGGACACTCCTCAATGATTCCGCGCGGGCCAAGATATTAGCGGGCTTCCAAATGGTCCAAAAAATCACGATACGAGCCTTCTTCGAGACCTCGCGACAAGCGAATGAATTCATTTCATCGTTTCCCTCCCTGATGACCCTGACCTGTTGGGAGACAGGCTGGAACCTACACAGTGAACCGGCAATCCCTCTACCCAGCAGTTTGAAATTTATTGCCCTGCGCTCTTCCCAAACGCACTTTTTCGAACGATGTCTGCGTCTCGAGTCGCATCCCAACGTATCCACCATTTTCTTCCGAGGGATGCATCTAGAGGATGCCCAAGCGACGAATGAACTGCTCAAGACACTAGGTTCGCGTCTTAAGCATCTCCAACTGATTGGTATAGATGCTGCTTGTATGAATGTGAGAGGTTAGTGTTTTATCGTGCTAGTGGTTTACTTGACTGATTCAATTGGTTTCAGTTATCGATGGAATCTTTATCAACCTCACCCACAACACCGAGCTTTGTTCAGTCGGCCTGCAAATCCCAAATGACTCACCCACTCTAGATTGGATGTCCACATTCTTCTCTCAGATCGCCTCACCTCATGTGAAGTATGTATCGCTCCTGCTTACTTTACGCACTATCTCCCGATTGGAGGAGATGGCCTGGGCTTCGATAGAAAACCTTTTCACTCAACCACGCTGGTCCAACCTTCGGCTCCTTGAAATAGTGGTTTTTGGCAAGCCAGTAGCTCCACAATCGATCAAGGCTCATTTGCCAATACTTGATGGACGTGGTATTGTCAACGTCACTGATTGGTATAATAGAAGTCTTGTCAATCCCCAGGTTTTTTCAGATGGATTGTAAGTTATTTATGTTTCCGATAAGAGATCTCTGACTCTTGTGATTTAAGCTAGGTTGACTGGCCAATTGATATTACTTCGTCATTGTAGATTCGCATTACCGTAATCTACAAGCTAGTCATCTTCCGCCATTAAACATTTTGTTGCCTATCTGGCAACTGTGGAAGACGACCAACCCATGCTTGCGCGATCCTTGGCCTGCCGAGCTTTTGGATGGACTGCTGACATATGATGACAGAGGTACAGAGAAGTTGGGCCAATGTTGTTGGCTTGAATTCTGCGGGTTCTGCTCAGATTCTTGCAAAGTGCACTTCGATTTTTTGCTCGCTGTTATATCACCAAGAGTGTCTCGCGAACAATGCCATTTGAAGGACAGCAAGTGGAAGACGACCAAGGTGTTTCAGTACCGAGATCTACATCTTCGACATCTATCAGGTATGAAGTCCGAGCATTGCCTCCCCATCACGCTCACCGCTGCTTCAGTGACTTCCGCCGTTCTTGTAGTGACCAAAATATACCCTCTGGAATTGCCATGAGGCAGATGTAAGCGATCTGAACTTCATCAATGAGGAACCGGTTGATGCCCTCGTTTCCATGCGATCCTTCCGCATGGTCATTTAGCACTGCTCTTGAAGGTAACGATGGCCATCACCGACAGATCGTTGGTTTAGTTTGTCGACCGAAGGGGCCGATATCCAGAAGATGTCTGTGTGCGTTTTTCTTATCCCGATCTGCCGCGAACATCGCAACAACTTGGTAACCCGCCCAGTTACTCCCCTGATCTGATGGAGGATTGTTATAATTGATTGAACGCGTGGTGATTTGCGACCATGGTGCTGAGTGAGTTGCTTGTGATCTCTGGGGAGATTAGACAGCCACCGATCATTCAATTGAAATAACAGAATATTCAGTCATTCATCTCCAGTACAGCTACCACAGAGGTTGACCGTATTTATGTGACAAGTCCAACTCGCATTCATAGCCCTTCTTCGTCTTAGCACAACTTCTACGATAGAGCTCCTCGAGGACATCGGAACGACGATGGCCGGCAAAGGCCTTGTTGAATGCATCGCGGTCGTTCTGCAATGAATTTGCCTGCGTTTGGTAGTTGTTCGCCATCGCGTTCAATTGTGGCTTTTGAGCGGGACCGGCAGTGTTGGCCTTCTGTGTGAGAGAAGTGTGCATATCCTTCATTGGCTGTATCTGCTCGTGGAAGTAGTTATCCATGACGTGGGCCAACTCGCCCTTCTTCTCTGCATGGGTAGATGAGTGCTGTGGAGAAGCGTGAGTGAGAGACGGAACCTACGGTTATTAAGCTGGAAAGAATTTCAAATGAGCGGGAGTCGATCATCTAATTAAGGAACGGGAATTTACCGGCAAACCAAACACGATCGAGTTGAGGAAGGAAGCAAATGCAACCAGAATCAAAAACGTGAAGCGCATTTTGGTGAGTGAATTCTGTCTGTAATCGACCAGCGACTGAAAGATGAGTTTGGGACACCAGGTCTGAGGACCCAACTGCCTTGCCCTCTCATCTTAAATACCATTCTCTTTGTCTCCGTTCGACCGGAACATTAATCACTGCAGAGATCTCAACCATCTCACCCGGACATCCATCAAGCGATCGCCCCATCAGACGCGTAAAAATAGTAATACAAGACGCACATACCATCCACCAACATGTCGACAGATCTCTTGGCTATTCCAGAAGAGGTCCTTCTTGATATCATTCACTCGGTCCCACCCTTAGATCCCGCCGAAACTCTCAAAGACATTCGTTTTGCCAATGACCAAGTCCTCGACTTGTCCTTTGTCAATCGCCAGTTAAGACGTCTGTGCCTCCCTCTGCTCTACCGGCATATCCTTGTCACCTTGACCGAGGCTGGGCTCCCTCCTGGTGCAACACATGCAGCACAGCTCAATGTGCTCAGGCAAAACTTGGAGCGCAAGCCTCACTTGGCAAGTTTAATCAGGTAACGCACAAAGTTCGTTTTCACCAAAGGACCAACGGTACTCACTACGACAAGGCACATTGAAATCAAACCGCAAGAATATGTAATCAGATACTGCATATTCGACTCCCTCCCGTTGCTCCCCAACATAACCCGCATAGACTTCCCATCCAACGTCAAACTTGACCTGGACTTCCTCTCTGTCATCAGCTCACACCCAAGCACGTTCACCGCACATTGGGACAATACACTAAGCTTCTCCTTCCCAACAGGTTTCTGTTTTCCGCCCGGTGCTCTCTCCAGCATCCTCGTCGAATACGGAGTTTTCTCAAGCGGAAATTACACTAATACAACCCTGCAGCCGCTTTTCTCCACAGCAGGTCTCAGAGTCCGATCTCTGATCTTCCGTGCCTTAACCCCCCCTCGCTTCTTTCACTTGACATACCCAGAACTCTCCAAAATAGAAGTCAACGCTCATCCCCACCACAACTCCGATGGTTCAGAGCCTTTGGGGTGGTTCCCGTCCTTCCTGGAACGCCACCCTCAACTTGCAGAAGTCTTTGTCAGTTTCAAACATTTTGGGCCACCTCAGACGTGGGCGATCATCAAGAACTACCCAATATTGAGGCCATTGTATGATGCCGTCCAGAGGCAATGCCTATCCGCCTCGTTCTCATTCGAATTCATCACTGCCCGTCGGGAAGGATCAGCCTCCACTATCGCCAACAAGCCGTTCGAGATCTCTGGGGTAATCGTAGCAGTCCACCTGCCCAGCGCTACTCTGGATGTGATGCGCTGCCTCGCTTCTTCAATTCCCACCCTTCCAAGCCTCGCACTCTACCTTCACCAGTCCAGTTCTCCCTCTTTCACCGTTGACGTGGTAAATTCATAACAAATATATTCCCATAATCTCAGACTTATTTACTGTTTTTCCTCACAAGGACACATTCGTTTCTGCATCCCACGAATGCCTTGGAAGCGTAGCCTCCTTTAGCGTGACTAACCTTCACCGATTCGTCAAACTCGATTCTCTCTCTTACGAGGGAGAACACGATTTGTCGGCTGATATTACTACGGCGGAAACGATGGCCAACAACAAGTCGAGGCAGATGTTCCGGTTGAGTGAGCTTCTTGCGGCTGGAATGCCGAACTTGCAGTCCATCGACTTTAGAGAGGAACATGTCCAGTGGCTTTATGTTGTTACGAGGACTGAACATGGTGTGGCAAACGTCGGGATGGAGGCGCACTATAGGTGATAAGTTTTCTCTCCATAAATATTACGAGTCATTTAAAATTTTAAACACATGTATTTCAACCTATCTTGAGCCAGTCTCTTCATTCCATCAGTACACCATGATCATTGGGCAGATGAAAAAGCATTCACCCCGACCCACGCCAACAAATGGACCCATGATGGTTCTTGTCTGTCTTAAGAGCTCCTCTCGCCGATCCAGATGGCGATACGCCTTGTTGAACCTCGATCCCATATCGAAAGCGTTCGTGATGGTTGTATTCAAATCACGATGCAGGCGAGTGCGATGAAGAAACTTACCGGGCCTGGATCCCATTGTTGGCGCGTTCAGACATGTAAGCTGCTGGTCGCATTCCTGGTCCTCAAGTAGCGGCAATCGACCTGGTGGGTATTCATTCATTTCGCTGTGAGCACGACGAGGTCACTCTGCTGATCACAGTGACGTAGGAGTCCATTGCGAGAGTTCGTTGGAGTGAAATCATTCTGTTCCAATTATTCACTAAGGTCGAGGACTGGAGAGGTTCGAGGAATGCGATGAATCAACTTCCGCCCCAAACACCTTCATGTCGGGTAGACTTGTACGGGCGGCAGCGAGCACAAAAATTCACGAGCCTCGTATCTCCTGGACACCGTCTTCCAGCTCGTCGGGATTTGATAAGAACACTGCTTTGTCAGTTTGGGCGTCTATCGCATTATCTCTTTCGAACCACCATCACCTTCATCATGAGCGGCATTTCTTTGGGTACCCTCGACGCAAATCATAGCACAGTGAACTTGGCCGGACGTGATCAATTCCATTATCACCTTTACCCTCCCTTAGCCCCAGGTCAGTCAGTTCAATGATCACACTTTTCAATAATGCGAAGTAGATGCTATTTGATTTGATTCGGCCGGTGACCTGCGTTTTATACTTGCGAGCAGGCAAACCTTTCACGGCTCGTCTCATCTGCTTGCCAATCTGCCATCTGCTTCGCTTCACGGCAGAAAGTGTATATGAAAATTCCTTCTGATGTTGCTTGTGAATTCTAGGACCAGAGAACGCCAAACGGCAGTCAGGCTTGCCCCAACGTATGAACGATGCTCCCATCGATCTTCTCTCGGCACATTTCACTGGAAGAGTGAAAGAACTCGAATTTGTAAAAGAAGCGCTCAACAAACACCCGACCAGTCTACCAAGCCGTTACGCTATTTATGGGATGCCAGGACTAGGGAAGACTCAGTTACTATTGAAGTACGCAAAACTAGCATTCGAAAACCATTGGTACTCCCATATCTTCTGGACATCGGCTACTACCGTCGACAAGCTAAACCAAGGGTTTACTAAAATCCTCGATCTCGTTGACGACCACGGCCGCTACCTTCAGGATCAGAGCGCGAAGCTAACGTCGGCAAGACGCTGGTTGGAAGGTTCGCACGGAGATAGCGAGATCGATTGGCTTCTGGTCATTGACAACGTTCACTCCGATGCACTGAGCTTTCTTCGCTTGCATCTACCTCGAAGTAATGCCCAAGGGACCATTCTTTTCACAACACGGACGACTGAAGTTGCTATGGCTTTAACGAACACAGCGGGAATACAGTATCCGACACTCGCACTTAAGACTTTGGAGCTGACAGAGGCGACGAACCTTCTAGTCGGGGACGCAGGATTCGATTCGGAAATCACATCTCCATCGGTATTGAGCCAAGCCGAAGCGTTAGTCAAATGCGTTGGTCGTCTGCCTCTTGCCGTTGTTCATGCGGCGTCGTTCATCAAGCAAACGGGTACTACTTTAGGCGATATGCTCAAATTATATGACAATGGGCAAAAGATGAAAGTACGTTTATATCTATCACTTACATCAAATTCAAATGTTCACATACGCTGATAGATGATTCAATGGGAAAATAATCTAAATACTTACGAGGAACGATCTGTCGCGGCCACATTTTCCAACCTATTCAATCAACTGAATGATGAATCTTGCGATATCAGCAATCTTCTGAAAGTTCTCTCATTCCTTGACCCAGAGAACATACCCGTGAAGATGATTGTTGAAGGGGCCAGGCGATTGTCAAATTCTGAGAGTCCAGACCCATTTGCCGACCCGTTACCAGCATCCCCCATTGCGTCGACATCGTCTTCGCTATCACCACCACCATTACCCAAGCTTACCCCATTACGACGACTGAAAGAATGGGGCAAGCGTCATTCGCCATTGCATCGTGCTGTTAAAACTGCAACTGACGACACCGGGCCGATATCTCGGATAGCTTCGGAATCCTCTTCACTGATTTCCTTAATTCTTTCGCCAATCAACTTTCAGAAAGCCATACAAAAGCTCAACGACCTATCTCTGGTTGAGCATCGACCAAATATCGGTGACTCTTCGTTGTGGATGCACGATTTGGTCCAATTCATGATACAGGAGTCTGCGAGGACAGAGGAAACCTATCAACAGTGGCTCAAACTATCTGTGTCCCTTGTCTGTTTTGCCTTCGACCACATCGAAGATTACAAATTACCACAGTCATGGCCTGAATGCGAGAAACTCGTGTCGCATTTACGATCTCTGAACGAAGCATGGGGTGACGCGCGTGGCTTCAACGAGGAGCTGACAGTGGTCAAGTTCCATACTGCAAAATATCTGTGGAGATGTGGACGATATGATGAAGCTGAGGAGTGGTATAAGCAGGTCGTTGAAGTGATGAACAAGTATTTAGGGGCTGATCACTCGTATACGCTCGCCTCGATGGGCGGTCTCGCATTGGTGTATAACTCCCAAGGACGGTACGACGACGCGGAGACGCTTCATAAGCAGGTGTTAGCCACCACGCAGAAGCTTCTAGGAGCTGGTCACCCCGACACACTCGTCTCAATGAACAATCTCGCATTGGTGTATGAGTCCCAAGGACGGTACGACGACGCGGAGACGCTTCATAAGCAGGCGTTAGCCACCATGCAGAAGCTTCTAGGAGCTGATCACCCCGACACACTCATCTCAATGGACAATCTCGCATCGGTGTATAAGTTCCAAGGACGGTACGATGATGCGGAAACGCTTCATAAGCAGGTGTTAGCCACCGGGCAGAAGCTTCTAGGAGCTGATCACCCCGACACACTCACCTTCATGAGCAATCTCGCATCTGTGTATTACTCCCAAGGACGATACGATGAGGCGGTTGCACTTTACAAGGTGGTCTTAGCTGGTTTTGAGAAGTGTCTCGGGAGTGATCACCCATACACACGAACCACAGCTCGTAATCTCTCTCATTTATAGATATTTCACTGATGGCCGCGTTTCATACATTGTGAGAATACAGTCAGACCTCAATTCACTTTCTCATGTCCCCCTCATCCTCTCATCTTCATCATGTTTGAAAAATCACTCACTCTCCCAGCCTTGCCTCGTTTCTCCTCGTTTCTCTTTATTCGCTCTCTCCTCGTCGTTCGGTTCAGAAACATGACCCTAATAATGCCGACGATTGGTACATACCTTACAATGGCCCTTATGAGATGCCTACAGATCCACCACCTAAACTTCATCCACGAGACAGCTGGGGTGACTTGATCTCTCCAGACGAAGACGACGCTATTTTAGGTGACAAGGACTTGCACAGTCGCTACCGTAATGACCCAACCTCCCTCTCCGACCTCCCCTTTCGTGCCCTCTCTGGCGTATCCCATCAGACCGTCTCTTCCACCGCAGTTGACCCTCATCGCAATAGCAACACAGCCTCTTACCGAAAAAACAATACGCGTCCTTACCCCTCTACTTCCCATGGCGGTATCGACTCTACTGGTGGCGTCGGCGAATCTCCCAGCGATTGGCTCACTCCACCCAACCAACCAACAGGTCTCCCTTCACCAACCTCTTCCCTTTTCACTCCGCCCCAAAACGGACCGATAAGTGGTCCTCCCCTGAAATATCCTCTCCCCAGATCAGAAAAAGTTCTTCCTCAGAGCACAAACGGAATAATACCGTACGCCTCATCCAACCTGAAATCCCCATCACTTCTCACGGCTGCGACCCCCTAACCGATGAACGATCCCAAACCTAATCGAGATAATCCTCGTCGAATACATCCTTTATCATCTGACCATGACATCCCGCTTTCGGCTTCATCTTCCCAGTCGACCGAAGTTGCTGAGGCTTTAACGAACACGGCGGGAATACAGTATCCGAGCTCGCACTTCAGACATTGGACCTAAGAGAGGCGACAATCCTTCCAGTCGGAGATGCAAGATTCGATTCGGAAATCACATCGCCACCGCTATTACGCCAAGCTGAAGCGTTAGTGAAATGCGTTGGTCGTCTGCCTCTTGCAGTCGCTCATGCGGCATCGTTCATCAAGCAAACGGGTGCTACTTTAAGTGGTATACTCGAATTATATGACAATGGGCAAAAGATGAAAGTACGTTTATATCTACTACTTACCTCAAATGCAAATGTTCACATACGCTGATACTGTAGATGATTCAATGGGAAAATAATCTAAATACTTACGAAGAGCGATCTGTCGCGGCGACATTTTCCAACTATTCAATCAACTCAATGATGAATCTTGCGATATCAGCAATCTTCTGAAAGTTTTCTCATTCCTTGACTCAGAGAACACACCTGTAAAGATGCTTGTTGAAGGGCCAAGCGATTTTCACATTCCCAGAACCCAGGTCCATTTGCTGACCTGTTACCAGCATCCCCCGTTGCCTCGACATCGTCTTCGCCATTACCACCGTCATTACTCAAGCTTACCCCATTACGACGACTGAAAGAATGGGGCTCTGATGGAGCAACGACGAAATATCAGAGACTCTTCGTTGTGGATGCGTCATTTGGTTCGATTCATGGTACAAGAGTCTGCGAGGACAGAGAAAACTTATCAAACGTGGCTCCAACTATCTGTGTTGCCTTCCAACATATCGAAGATTATGGATTACCACAGACGTGGCCTGAATGCGAGACATTTGTGCTCCATTTGCGATGGATGACACGTATGGCTTAAATGAGGAGCTGACAGTGGCCAAGATCGATACTGCAGCATAACTGTGGAAATGTGGATGATATGATGAAGCTGAAGGGTTGTACAAGCAAGTCGACGATGAAATATTTAGGGGCTGATCACCCTTGTACGCTCACCTTCACGAACAATCTCGCAATGGTGTATAGCCCCCAAGGGCAGTACGAAGACGCGAGAACGCTGCATAAGCAGGCGTTAGCCAGGACGAGGAGCTGATTACCCATCTACGCTCACCTCCATGAATAATCTCGCATCGGGGTATGAATCCCAAGGACGGTACAATGAGGCAGCTGCACTTTACACGGTGGCTCAGGAGAAGGGTCTCGGGAGCGGTCACCCAAACACACGATTCACAGCTCGTCAGCTTGCCCATCTCTGTCAGCTACAAGGACAAGATATTGAGGGAGATGCGAGCAAAGACGACATCGTACCGTTGATCGACCGGCCTGCGATCAACTGAGAGTTGTGATGGAGTTCACTTTGCATTTCCGTTATTCTCTTCACTTGTGTCATACTACCAAATCATCTTAGGGCCTGGACAGTAACGTAGCGTGGCTAACTTTGCCAGCCTAAAAGTGTAGCAAACTCCGCCAGTTTAGCGCCAAAAAGCTGGCATTGCTAAGCTGCTGTCCAGGCCCTTACGCACCTGTCTGGGGTGCACTTGATAATCTTTAGTCAGGACTGTGCAGTATCGTCATCTTTATTATCTCAAAGCCTTCTACCCGTTCCGGGCAGCGTTGACCGACTTTCTCAGTAATGTTCAGTAACTGCATACGCGTCTCCGGCAGGATGGCTTTATATAGCTATTCCTGCCATTGAGTCCCTGCCAACAACAATGTCCACCCACATCACCCTTCCTCAAGGGTAAACATTAATCCCTCACATTCAGAGCCTTTCCTCATCTTAATATTATTTTATAGATATCACTATGTCATCGCAGCCGTGGTCGGCGTTTCCTGGGTGCCTTGGATCCAAGGCGTCATAGTCGGTAGGTTTCGCAAAAGGGCAGGAATCAGATACCCACAAGGTCAGATTGGCGATCACTCTCATGCAGGTTTTCTGTGATAACTTACACTATGAATCTCAAGCGTATGCCGAGAAGACTGAGACCGCAGCATCAATAGATGCACAGAAATTCAACTGTGCTCAACGTGCGAACTTTTTCTTTTCAAGTTTCCACTCGCGGGCGAGATGAACATACTTTTCTCAGGTGCCCACCAAAATACCCTCGAACTTCTTCCTATTCTCTTAGCATCGTAAGTGATACCATCTTATTTTTTTCAGCTACCCGGAAAAGTGAGTATGACGTTGTCTTTTAGCACCTTGGTCTCTGGTATGAAATACCCCATCCTTGCTGCGTCTGGATGCGCCACCTGGTCCTTCGGTCGTTTCCTTTACACTCGAGGATATATCACCGGCCATCCCGAAAAAGTGAGCAAAACATGCAGACGCGTCAATCAAATTCATCTCTCTTCTAATTTATCCAATCGACAGCGTTCTCCTGGCTCCCTTATCTCCATGGCGTCGGTGACCGGTGAGACACTCTTGCATTGTTCGGCATGCCTTTGCAATTGTTCATTTATGACTTCCAATAGTGCTTAATCTCGCCGCTACTTACGTCGCCGCGCAATTTATTCTTGCCAGTTTGTGAGATTAAATGGCAAATGGTCGCTGGTTGGTCTTTGCTACCGCGTGTGATGAGAGCACAATCGTATTTGGCGTTTTTTCTAGAGCGTGGATTTGTTACAATTTCTTTACCCTCTTGTTTGCTACATAGTTTCTACCAAACTACGTTTCGTATGGAGATATTTCCGCAGTGAATGCCATGAAAATTAAATTCCCCCATCTACTTCAGCACCTGTTTGCTGAAGTAGATGGGGACAATTAATTTTGATGGCACACGTCGGAAAGCATCATCAGAACTCTTACCTTGCTGCCTGCGATGTTTTAATATAATCAATCATTAAGGTCTAAAGCACGTTTACTTTTATGCTGATCTACACTGTCCCATCCTTTCTCACTGCTACCTGGCTCAATACCCCACGTCGCTATGAATACATTGTGTTTAATAAGTAAGGGACTTCCGTCGGCGCTTCACTCGTCATATTGAGTGAGCTGAAATGTCACGAGTCAATATACACCCAATGCTCTCAAGTACACAAATTAAACTCACATCCAGAGTCAATGTCCGAGAGCTGTTCACGTCTTGGTCCCGGTAAATACCCACAAGCGAATGGCCTCGCTCGTAGAGCGAACCCTTCAAGCTGATGACGATAAATTGGAAATTATCAGAAGCTTGGGTGCGGATGTAGTTCGCAATCTTCGCCACGTTCGTATTATCCAGTGCCGCGTCTACCTCATCCAAAACAAAGAACGGAGCTGGCTGGAAACTACCAAAATCCGTGTCAAACCTGTGATCCGTGCAGAGGAGAGAGGCAAACCTGTGGATGGCAAACAAAAGCGCGAGAGCAGCGACCGTTTTCTCGCCACCAGATAATTGTTCCATGTCACGAAAGCGTTTCATTGGCGGCATCGCGTGATATTTGATACCAGCAGCATAAGGTTCCTGTTCAAAATGATGATGAGATAGACCTGGCTTCATAGTTCTCGAAGATTACACACGTCGCTATCCTCCAAACTGAGATAGGCAACTCCTCCCATTGGAGAAGCCTTGCCTTTGGTCAGGTCTTTGTATACCTGATCGATTCGCTCCGAGATGTGGTTGTACGCCTTGTTGAACAACTCGCATCTTTGCGAACCATCAATCTCGAAAAGAATTGACTGGTACTTATTGACGCACCGTCTGCTCTTGACATCGTTAAACTCGTCGCGGGCCGCTTTCGAATCCTTGCGAGCTCTGTCCGCCTCTTTCTCCGTTTCCACTAGCTTCGCTTCGACGTCGTCCAATCTTCTCAGAGAGTAAGTGGATTATCCCTTCTTTAATACGAGGAATACTGCCTACCGTTCCATAGCTTTCATGTTGGGTGCCATCTTATCTATCTCTTCGCTTAGTTTGGCTATTGCAGTGTCGAATTCAGCGACAGCATCCGCTGATCCGTCCTGAAATCAAGCAATTGATTCACTGGATGGAATCTGCTGAGTATTACTTACCTCGCGTTCATCATCATCGAGGCTTCCAAAGTCCACCTCGATGCCGAAGTCCTGGACTTTCCTGGGACGCTGAGAGCCGTGCTCGTCCTCATCGACGTCCATAGCAACCTCTTCACGAAGGTTCTAGGTTGATTATTAAGTTTTTGATGCTTAGCGAAGTTGAATGCTTCGCACCTCTTCCATAGGGACATTCTTCAAATTACCCTCCAAGAGTGGCAGTTTGATGCCTTCTAGACGGCACTTTCGATAGATTGTGGACCTCGCTAAAGAGAGCTTTTCGATCTCATCGTTCTACAACCAAGGGGAAATGTCAGCCAATATGCCAGAATCACGGAAGGGAACGAATGGACCATGGATGCGATTTCTTTCAAGGCTTGATCGAGAACTTTTGCCGCCTTCATGGTTGTGCGTTTGACCTGTTCTACCGTTTTTGTTTTCTCGTCCAGAACTTCCTGCAACTCCTTTAACTCCTCGCGCAGTTCAGAAATAGCGTTTTCAGACTCGGAGATCTCGTCCTGAGCGACCTGTCTCTGGATTTCAAGTGTTTCCAGTGCCGAGCTTTCCGATTGAACAATTGCCTCTAGGTGGCTCAGCCGCTCACGAACGGCTTTCAGCTGATCATCCTGCCAAGAAGATCTGCAGAAAAATGAGCCATACGAACAATGTCTCATTCGGGGAAAAGGCATTACTGATGAGTTAAACGAGCTATCAAGGTGTCGTAGCGAAGCCTAGCTTCGCTTTCTTCTTGCGCAACCTTGAGCTGGCGTGCCTCGTACTCTCGAATATTTGAGACGTTGATGCGGCGGCAAAAGGTAGCAAAAACCTCATCCTCAGCCATGTTAATGGTTGATTCCAATTCTCTGATTTTTGCTGTCAGGGAATCATACCTTCCTTGGGTCTGCGTATGTTGGTGTGAGGATTAAGGTGGAATACACGCAAAGTGAATGACCTTTTTCAGTTCGGGAGACTGCTTCTTTAGTTCTTTGTCCACATGCTTGAGTTCGTCCCTAATGCCTGTTAGACGGAGGTTGGTAGCAGCCTACCGGTCCAGATGGACAACTCAGAATATGCAATTCGGTTGCAAAGGCGCGAACCCTTACCAGGTCATCCCGAAGGGCGGTGATGCTAGACTCCAGACGACTGACTTCCGCAAGGAGGTCCTCGTCTACCCTAACACGCGGACGTTGCTTCAAGAGTTCTTGCAACTGGCTTTTTAATGCATCTCGCGCACGACGCAGACCTAAACCTTTGTCAACGACGCATTTCCCGTGTTAAAATGGTAAATTTACCTTCAACATCTTTCTCGTCCCACTTCTTCGTGTGATGTGTGCTTCGACCGCCAGTTATGAGCCCACTTTTGTGAATTATTGTTCCTTCTAACGTCACAGCTAAGTCGTTATCAGCCTTTGTGCCTCTATGGGAAACCTAGAGTGAACAAAATCCAAATACCTTTAACCTCCTGCCCCTTTTCATAACAAATGTACCGTGCCACGTCCATACTATCGCAGACGAGAGCGTTTCCACATACGTGATGCATGGCGCGTTCGAGAGCAGGCTCGTACTGGATCACATCGACCGCCAGTCGAGCTCCTTTTGCAAACGAGCGGAATTTGTCGTTGATGGGTTTGATCTGAATGGTGTCAAGAGGGATGAAAGTTGCTTGCCCGGCTCGTTGATTGCGCATGTACTGTTGGAGGAAGAGCCTTCGTAATAGATTTTAAATGCTTTTAAAGAAAATTGTTACTTCAATGCAGTCAATTGCGGTCTTCTCCTCGTCGACGACGACAGCATCAATGTTTCGGCCCAACACGACAGACACAGCAGTTTCATATTTTCGTTGTGTAGGCTTGCATAAATCAACGACTCGCCCGCGAACGCCTACAAAATGGGCACGCTTAGTCAACCGTCTCAAAGAGTCAAGGGTGCTGGCAAATCCACGGACCGGGAAATATCCTCTGCAGATTGTCAAGGGTTTGCTTCAACTTTGCTTCCTTCTCCGACTCATTTCTGTCTACACCAGCGTGCAACATTTTCTGGTAAACGTCCTGAAGTTTCTCATTCGCCTCCTTCTCAAGTTGTCTGCAAAGTGATAACCGAATGACTAGATGAGAGCGAATAGATTAAAAGCGCACGTACGTGATCCTCGCTCTCTCGGATTGCAGGTTATCCAGTTCCTGCTTCATCTTCGCAAGCTCGTCTTCTAAATTGGCCATCTTGTCCTCCAACTGTACAGACATTACGCGTGAATCCTCCGTCAATAGATATCAGACTGACCTCGTCCTTCTTGCTTCCCTGCGTCGTGGCATCCTCCGAAAGTGATCCCTTCTTCCGGGCCAATTCTTCCTGTTTTTCACTGAGTTGCGTCAAGATTCTGAGGGTGGTTTTCTCGTCGCGAGAGAGCGTCTCCAATGATTGGCGCTCGTCTACTGCGAGGACACTCGCTGAAGCTTTTCTGCCCGCATACGATCAGACAATAAAGGAAAACGAGGGGGATTACTCACAGTTTGCGATATTCCTCAAGACTGTCTTCGCTCAATGACAAATTGATCTGTGACGCCTTCCTCTGCGCTTCTAGAAGTAGAAACCAAACCGTAAGTCCATTTCCTCTTCACCCGGGGACAGGAAGATGGTAAAATCGTGGTCAGGCAAGAACAAACTTGCCTTGCGCCTCATTAGCCGCTTTCTTGACCTCCGCGAGCTCATCACGCAATGCGTCCAAGTCGCGAGCCAGCTTTTCTTCATCTTTTTTGACCTGCTCGCCCGTTCCTTGAGCATGATCGAGTTTCTTGCGCGAGTGAGCAATTTTGGCATCGATCTCTACAAGGTCTGGTTTCTGGACGGGGCGTCGTCAAATGGTCAGAACAAGCCAGACGAGAAGCAAAAGACTTACCTTTGCCTCCAGTGCCTTTTCCGCCTTTTTCACCCTTTTCTCTTTTTGCATGGCGTTCGTCCGAGCTTTCGCCTGCTCGGCTCGAACGTCTTCCAGTGCTCTGTCGTGTGCCCGCTGTTCTTCGCGTAAGCCTGTCAAAGTCCTGTTCTTCGTACGAATATCCCGTCCATTCTGTTCGATGGACTCCTCGATATGGAACAGTTTGAACAGAATGCGGTGAAGGGTAAGGTCGTCCTAGGGTCGAAAGCCGACAAAAGATGAGGGGTAAAGTCCTTTTTCAGGGAGAATGCCAAACTGTACCTTTTTCTGACACAACGTCTCGAACCTCTCTGCCTCTCCCTTCTGTTCTTTATACTGTTTGATTTCGCTCGCAATGCCCCTCCGTTTTGTGAAATTGAACGTAGCATTATCGGTAGCTCGATCCTGCGCCTCCTTTGCCTGCTCATACTCTCCGGAAAGCTCCAGTGAACCGCTTATTTGTTCGATGAGTCGAGACAGTTCACGCGGTGATTGAGAAGCGACAGCCTCAACATCGCCCTGGAAAACGAGGAAGTTCTTCGCCTTGACGAGAATGTTGTGCGAGATCAGCGCAGCATTGTAGGCGGAATACGTGACTACTTTCGAGTTCAATCTGTACTCGGAAGCCCCGGTGGTAGATATCCTAGATGCGTTTTTCAACCAAAGGATGTCATGTAATATAGGAACAGGACTGACGTGCGTTGAAAACGCCATTCTTTACGTTTCTCATCCTCGTATACGGCGAGAACCCACGCCTTCTTCGCCGTGCCATCGCCATCGCCTTGTACATCATCATCCCCATGAGCTGCCCCTGACCCTTCCTCAACGCCACCACCTTTCGCCAGCTTTCTTCCACGATAGACAAGATCTTTCAATTGACTGCTTCGCAATTGGGCACTCTTTACTCCGAGAACGAAAGATATAGCGTCCATGAGATTCGACTTTCCGGCGCCATTGGGGCCTATAACCGAAGTAAAGCTTCGAAAAGGCCCAACTGTCTGATGGCCACTGAGAAACTCGATTAGCACCATTCAACACAGGAACGCGTAAGATCATACCGGTAGGACTTGAAATCACATAACTCAATGCGAACGAGAGGCATCAAGGAAATGGTTGAGACGATTGTCACACTTGTCTCGAAATGCGTAATGAGCACATGACTGTGATTCAGTGACTATTCAAGACCTTCAAACGCAGCTTCAATCACAGCTTTTTGCTGTTTCGCATACACAATGCCTATGCCGGTCGCAGGGACAGAACTCTCCTTTCTTCCCTTATACACCACACGAGACCCCTCACCATACCCTAAACCCGCCAGGACAGAATCGATCCTACACCACACATGGGGGTACGCACCCTGATTTCGCGGCTCCTCCTGCAGCCAGACAAAATCCTTCGCGGAACGGTACCGAACCAGAATCTCCCTCAGCTCAGCGAACGGGAACGGAGACAATTCCTCAATACGGATGAGTGATACCCGGTTGTCGAGGCCACGAGCCTCGCGTTCTTTAACGAGGTCGTAATAAATCTTACCGGACAAAAGGACCACTCTCTCAGCTATGGCTTCATTCCGAATCGGATCTCCTATAACAGGTTGAAAAGAGGTCCCGGGCCCGAGACCGATCAAACTTGATGTAGCCGCCTTTATCATAGCGTTAGTCTCAACTTCCTGATATGACAGATACCGTACCGGCAACCTCAAGAGCCCTTTTGGTGCCGCAACAACAAGGGGTTTGCGGAAATTCCACTTCATTTGCCGTCTGAGCAAATGGAAATATTGTGCCGGCGTAGTCGGAAAAACGACATGCATATTGACGTTGGCTATCGGTTCCTCCTCGGTGAAGGTATATCGGTCATTGGATAGCTAGAAGCGATAGACAATAAGACACCTGCATCTCCATTGATTCGCAAATGACAAACCTGAAGCATCCTCTCCAGACGAGATGAGGAATGCTCTGGTCCCGCACCATCCAACCCATGAGGAAGCAAGAGAACGATCCCGCTTTGCTTCAGCCATTTTGCTTGATGAAATCTATCAGTAAATCATAAGCATGAGGGAGAGAGAAACCTACTCTCCGAGGATGAGATAAAGGTATCAATAATAATCTATCCACAAAGGGTGTTAATGAGAATGTATCGCAGCCTAAGATGCGCGAGCATACTTGAGCCCCATTGAAAAAATCCCCAAACTGTCAACCATGATTGTTACTCTCGTTGGATACACATTAGCTTCGTCTTACCTGAGCTTCCCATATCGCTAATAAATTGGGCCGCTCCCAGCTTGCGCCATACTCGAACTAAAATATAAAAACTAAAATCAGCTTCGGTCAATTCAGGAAAAATTCTAACATTACTCACACCGAGGACCGCCATCTCATTCAACGAACCTAAATCACCAAGTTCAGAGAAATTGAAAGGTGAATCTCACACAACATACTATTCGCTAGCTCAAGCTTCCCCTCCGAATGTAGCGCGATATTGAGAGGTACGGTGGTAACTTCAGTTTTCTGGTCCACCAGCATGGCATGGCTATACCAAGATCGTCAGAATTTACAGAGGATATCAGTCCACAACCACCAGACATACCGGTGGCTAAATGTCCCTCGTCCGACATCCTGCCCCGATATCCTCACGTCATAGCCCTCAAGCATGAGTGAGCCAAACGCCATGGCCTAAAGTGCATCATCCCGTGAGAAACCCGCAGATTCATTCTACCATGATGAATCTATATAGACCTCAGCAGTCGCCCAATCCAAACCTTTGCCAGACTCGATGCTCTGCAGACGGTGCTTGACATGTCGTTGCAGTCGGGGGTGTACCTCCTGCAGGAATCATCAACGAAATACTTCAAGTTGGAACCTGTGTGCTTACAAAACCCTCCGGCACAGTGACACTAGCTTGGCCCACTTTCCGCAACACATCAATCGCAACACTGGTGATAGGGCTCCTGACAGCTTCAGTGCTAGCGGGCCACACCATCCCACTCCACTGCTTTTGTAACGTGTTGATGGTAGGCCCGTATGTACCAGCTTGCAAAAGATGGCTTTCGAGATATGCCTTGTGAGCCTTGCGAACGTTTGCTGCGTCCTCTTTCGTGAGTGCATCTTCGGCCTACATTCAAACAGGATGAGTACGCATCAGGTCAGGAATGTTCGTAGACGAACTATTAGCTTCTCCTCGTATAGTTGGGGTACTGAGTGTCTCGAACGAATCTTCTGGTACATAAGAGGTTGCGTGAATGAGGGTTCATCAAGCTCGTTGTGTCCCCTAAAACCATATTCAGGACATATCATCTGAATATAAAAGCACAAACCATCTTCGATACACCAACAAGTCAATGATGATATCCTGCAAGCTGATAAGATCGCTTTCTGCAGAAGGTGGGCAGACGCATACCTTTCGGAAATAGTCACGATATTTGAAGGCCACATCCACTGCCCGAACGACATCTGCAAAGTGGACCATCTCCGAGTTCAAAGGCCGCCGTTAATGAGAACAGTTGTGTAACAGTTACCTTCCGGGTGGTCTCCATTGACATGCAATACCGGTGCATTGATCATCTTGCCAACATCAGAACAATACAGGGAAGAACGAGCATTTGAGGCCGGCGTTGTGTATCCAATGCTAGTGAACAAATCATCAAGATCGAAAGGAAAAAAAAAAAAAACGATAGTGCACTAACTTATTGCTGTGAACATTTCCAGAGCGGATGAGATTGTCACTGCAGATCCAAACGGCAGGAAACTATATGACATACTCCACAACAATATGCACACTTCCCCCACTCGTGAAATGCGGCAAATTGCCTATCTCAATATTCATCGCGGAACACTTTCAGAACTTGAAGGAAACCGCTTACTCAACCCTAAACCTTCCATGATGACCCCTTGGCCTGTGAAACTAGCGTCCCCGTGTAGTTGGACGCACATCACCTTATCGCCAAGCTTGCAGTCCCTCGGGGAAGTCTTGAGCAGGGAATATTGCTTTGCGCGAGTTTTACCAAGGGCGACCGGATTGACAGCCTCTAAGAAGATCAGTCCAATGGCATCAATTGAGAACACATTGTGTTAATGAGACATCGTAACATGCACACCTAGGTGCGATGGATTTGGCAGAAGAGAAACTTTGAGTGGATGTTGCGACTCTTCATATGATATGACAGGCGAAGCGACTAAAAAAGATAACGAGTTTTGGCCCTTCATTGGACGTGTACCGACTGACCAAGATGACTGAGAACATCGCCTTCGGCACCAAACTCATCAGGAACCTCTGCTCCTCCTTTGATTTTGTGAAAGAGAGCGGTCGGCGAATATTGCAAGAGTTCCGTGAGGAGGTTAAGACGGCCACGATGAGGCATGGCGATAACGATATGTTGAATTCCCGCTGTCATTTAAATAAACCGTTACACGAACTGACATGATTTATACACTGGTGAGACTGACCTCGAGAGGCTACTTTAAAAAGGGAGTCGAGTGCAGGCAACAAGGACTCTCCTCCTTCCAAGCCATATCGTTTGAGATTAGGGAATTTAATCTGGAGAAAATTGTCGAATATCTCGCTGCGAGCGAGCAGACCGTGGATATGCCTCTTCTCGTGATCGGGAAGTGAAGGGGCCTGGGATGGTGGGGGGTATTGAGACTCGAGCAAGTGAGAGAACCAAAGTCGTTCGGTCTTCGAGGGAGAGTGCATGTACTCATAAGCGATACATCCAACGTAGACAGAGCGGAGGTGACGAGTGATATCGCTCAACGTCCACCACAAGCTATCAGAGTCGACACCACTGGGTGCAACACCCACTGGTTTGGTCCAAATGATACCGTCCACATTGTATTTCTTTGTCGCGTCGATAAGACCGTAACGGGCAGGATCCAACGCAGCAACCTCCTCGCGTTGTAAGATATCCAAAGGATCTATGCGGGCCGCGCGGTGGCCGTGGGTACGCAAAGAATCGACATAGCGCAGGAGGGGGGCATTCTTAGTCCGATTTTCCAATTGCTCAGGGGTGTCTAGCAAAATGATTCATCGTTAACACGGATTGCTGAGACAAACTCCACGAATTTTCGGTGATCACCAAAAAAAAAACGCTTACAGTCAGGGAGGACAAACTCGCGCGGTTTGCGAAAACCAAAAGACTCGTCGTGGTAAGTCCGGACTAACGATGTCCTGGTAAGGTCTCTCAGGAGGCGAGAAGATTTGAGCATTCTTGGCGGAGTACGCGTCGAGACAGATTGAGGTGACTATAACGAGGCTAGCCTTCGGAAGGAGCAAGACGAGAGGGGCGGACGTCTCAAGCTCAAGCTCAAGATCCATCCAGTCTGGTCCGATTCAAGGTCACGGCAAAAAAAAAAAAAAAAAAAAAAAAATTACTCAACGGACATCAGATTGAAAAGGGTTCAGCACACAATCACGACCGATATTTGAAAAAATAGTGCCGACTCTGAGAAAGCACAGTGGCGGCGGACGTGAGATGAGACAGGACTCCGTCGCGTGTTTGAGATGAAATAGAAAATGGGTATTGCACGGAAAGGAGGTATGGCGTGTAGGTTGCCTATCTAACAGTCTATGTCTACGTAGTCCATGTACCTCTATATCTACAAGAATCTACCGTGAAGCCAAAAAAAAAAAATAGCATCGGAAAGCGAATGTACGAAAGCGAGAAGAAAGATCTACATTACCACTCAAGGAGCGAGGGAAAGAATTTAGAGATGAGATTTTCGTAGTAGGGTCTCAACCTGATTGGGTCACAAGGCTCGTCACTTTTGCTGTACAGATCATAGGGGTTGAAGGCCCGGACGGCGGCCAGGCTTTCCGCGTCCTGTTCGTTGGTGAGGTGCGAATACGCGTTTTCCCTGTGCCAGCTAGGTTACGAGTGAGCGGGATAGCTGGGCGGAGAACGGAATCAAACTTACGGGTAGAAGCTGTGGTATCGGATCATCGCCAACGCTTCGGGAGGGAGGGTGCTCTGGTCTTTGAAGACGTGATAAAGGTACTGTTTGTGTCCCGTTAGAATGTCAACTAACAAGGGCGGATTCGCGAGACGTACCTCGTCGTGGCCCCAAGAAAGGATCAACTCGTCTAGCCCACAATGAGGCTCGTAGATGCCGTACTGGGAACTGTACAGAGGGTCGTGCGAATCAGGGTTGCCGGCGAAAGTTTCGTGCAGGATGATTTTATCGGAAAATCGACAGCCGATGACAAAGGTGTCCTAGATAGCGCGTAAGGAGAGATTTCCGGTAAAGAGTGATCGAACTCACGCCGACGACGTCCCATTGACCCTGGGATCCGAACATGAAGAGCAGCTTTCCGAGATCGTGCACCAAACCGGTTACCTGGCGAACGTGAGCAAAACGGGAGGTGAGGATGCAGCGCCGGCACGATACCTGCATCCATTCCGGTTTCTCGTCCCGTCGGATGGCCTCAGCCGTCTGCAAAAGATGTTCGATCTGCGAAACCGAGGTCTGTCGGATTAATCGGTCAGCGTCAGTTGCAGACAAGTATCGGTCGCGCTCACGTCGGGATCTGAATCGTCGACGAGGGTGTTGAGCATCTCCATGGCTTCCCAGACGCCCATGCGAACTTTTGGCCTGTTCTTGAAATCGATGCGAGCTTGGACGTTGAACGCGATTGTCTGCTTCTCTGTAACAGGTGTGAGTTGAGGTGTGCAGAAGAAGGGTGTGTTCGACGTACCATGCTGCTCTTTGTAAAAGGATTTGACGCGATCGCACGCGTCTGAGTACTGTCGGAACTGGGTCTTGTCCTTCCCTTGGTCAAACTGGGATTGGTCGTCCCACAGACTCGCTTTGAGGACGTTGACTGAATAACGCGTGAGTAAGAGAGTAAAAAGATGGCGAAAAGGACACACCCTCGTCAACGGCGTCAGAGGTCTCCTCCAGACAATGACCGAGAGCGACGGGAGACATGGGGTGAAAGAAGTGGTACGAGAAGTGGCGGATGGGTGGGTTTGATGGAGTGGTTCGACATATAAATACACCATCCGAACGGGTTTCATCGTTAGCCTAGGAATCTATCGTTCCTTCGGGAATATTGGCGAACGGGGAATGGTCTTCCGCTTAGAGGCGATCTGATTTGATGTCACGGTTTTTCAAGATAATTCCAAAGCGACGGCGCTACACCCCTGTGCTAAGGCTTACAGCATTCCAGACCAGAGTGGCCCTGCACCTTACGACACAGGGTTATCTCTTTTTTTGTGCTCGCAATGCATCCGTCGTTTGATAACACGGCGAATCAAATAACTCATGAATCTATCGGGTAAAGGCGGTCCAGATCGGTGTGAAAAATCTTTTACTTTGCCCCGCGCGGTGCTTTGAGCTCTCTCGTCTTGGATTCATATGACATATACTAATGGGTGAACATGATAACATGCGGTGATCCAAACTATGCCGTCGTAGACCTTCATTCCTTTGTTAGCCCCATTGTTCATAATTCCGAGTGAAACCTACTTGTGTGACGCCTTGAGCGCAGCAACCTTGGCCTTTTTCTCTGCAACCCGCTTCGCCAGTAGCGCGCTATGTCATAATCAGTGCCAACAAACAAGTCTGATGAGCAGGCAAACGTACTCAAACTCAGATTTCTGCTCTTTTTGACGCTCCAACTTGCGACGTTTGAGAGAATGCAAGTGACGGCGACGTTGCAGACGCACGGGCGTAACCAGTCGCTGAATTTTAGGTCTGCCGTGAATCAGCATCACTATCGAAAAAGATGGGTAATAAACACCTACGCCTTCGTATACGGCTTAGCGTCCTCCTTCTTCTTGCTCGTCACCTGCCGTCTAACAACATATTTCCTCACATCATCCTCTTTCGACAAATTGAAAAACTTTCTGATCTTCGTCGCCCTCTTCGGTCCGAGCCGCTTGGGCAAGATATTATCCGTCAACCCAGGAATCTCATTCTCTCCCTGCTTGATGACAACCAAAGACAGAACGCCAATCTCCGGTCCCACAATGCAGCCGCGAACCGACTTGCGCCTGCGCTCACCGTCCCGGCGCGGGCGGTAACACGAGTGACCGTCAGAAAGGAGAAGCCTCACGCGGTTAGGTGCGAGAATGCCTTGCTTCATAGGGAACCCTTGTTTGTCATTTCCGCCGGTGATACGGAAAATGTAACCCTTCCATTCGTCACCGAGAAAGTCGGCAGGAAGTTCTTGTGCCATTCTCTTGTCATAAAAGACTCGCCTGGGAACGAACATGAGAGACAAGTAAGCGCAAGGGGACCGACTGTTCGCGTACACTTTCTTCTCATCATCAATGTCGATGAGTTTTTGTTGCCCAGTCGCCGGACCTGCGTTCCAAATCAGAAACACTGCCAGTCGCGATGTATTAAAAACGCACAAGCAATATTCAGTTTCATGCTAAAAAAATTGAGTTAACAACGTCCACCTTGAAGATGAGCCGACTTGAGGATTAGACTAAGCAACGACAAACATTCGACAAATAAGGTTTAGAACTGTACAGTCCATCCAACGCCACACATTTAGCACCTTCCTTCATCTCTCCCTCCTCACCACACTCACACTCACAATGGGTCGTATGCACGCTCCCGGAAAGGGCATTTGTACGTATCCCATCATCTCTCTCTCCCACACCGTCTCACCCCACCACCACCAGCGTCCTCCGCTCTTCCATACCGCCGAGCACCCCCAACCTGGCTCAAAACCACCCCCGAAGACGTCGTCGAACACATCATCAAGCTCGCCCGAAAGGGCCTCACCCCCTCCCAAATCGGCGTCACACTCCGCGACTCGCACGGTATCCCCCAAGTTCGCTTCGTCACCGGCAACAAGATCCTTCGTATTTTAAAATCCCAAGGTGCCCATTACCCCTCTCGAATTTTTCAACTCCTCACTCCCTGATGATATTTTTTATGATAATTTTTTTATATCCTCCCACATCTACCTTTTTGTTTGGGGATAGGATTGGCACCGTCCATCCCTGAGGACCTCTGGCACCTCATCAAAAAGGCGGTTGCAGTGCGCAAGCACTTAGAGACGAACAGGAAAGACAAAGACTCCAAATTCCGCTTGATCTTGATCGAGTCGCGTATCCATCGCCTCGCCCGTTATTACAAGACCAAGCAGCAGATCCCCCCGACCTTCAAGTACGATTCGGCCACTGCCTCGACACTCATTGCATAATCGTCACGGTGCTGTCGTTGAGGCTGTGGGAGATGTCACTATGCTTGTACATCCGCCAAGCTGATATTTCAATAAAAATCTTATGCATAAACTGAGGGCAACTCGGCTGTAAAACGTAATTGTCCATGACACCGTCTTCGTAATTTGTGAAATGGATTAGTCCGCGTGGGATTTGATAAAATACTGCTTCCTCAGTTTGGGCGTCTATCGCATTATCTCTTTCTAACCACCATCACCTTCATCATGAGCGGCATTTCTTTGGGTACCCTCAACGCAAATCATGGTACAGTGAACTTGGCCGGACGTGATCAAGTCCATTATCACCTTTACCCTCCCTCAGCCCCAGGTCAGTCAGTTCAATGATGCGAAGCAGAAAGAGTATATGAAAATCACTTCTGACGTTGCTTGTGAATTCTAGGACCAGAGAACGCCAAACGGCAGTCAGGCTTGCCCCAACATATGAACGATGCCCCCATCGATCTTCTCTCGGCACATTTCACTGGAAGAGTGAAAGAACTCGAATTTGTAAATGAAGCGCTCAACAAACGCCCGACCAATCTACCAAGCCGTTGCGCTATATACGGGATGCCAGGACTAGGGAAGACTCAGTTACTATTGAAGTACGCAAAACTAGCATTCGACAACGATTGGTACTCCCATATCTTCTGGACATCGGCTACTACCGTCGACAAGCTAAACCAAGGATTTGCTAAAATTCTCGATCTCGTTGACGACCATGGCCGCTACCTTCAGGATCAGAGCGCGAAGCTAACGTCGGCAAGACGCTGGTTGGAAGGTTCGCACGGAGATAGCGAGATCGATTGGCTTCTGGTCATTGACAACGTTCACTCCGATGCACTGAGCTTTCTTCGCTTGCATCTACCTCGGAGCAATGCCCAAGGGAGCATTCTTTTCACGACACGGACGACTCACGTTGCTGAGGCTTTAACGAACGCAGCAGGAGTACTGTATCCGAAACTCGCACTTCAGACTTTGGACCTAAGAGACGCGACGAACCTTCTAGTCGGGGACGCAGGATTCGATCCGGAAATCACATCACCATCGGTATTGAGCCAAGCCGAAGCGTTAGTCAAATGCGTTGGTCGTCTGCCTCTTGCAGTTGTCCATGCGGCGTCGTTCATCAAGCAAACTGGTACTACTTTAGGCGATATGCTCGAATTATATGACAATGGGCAAAAGATGAAAGTACGTTTATATCTACCACTTGGATCGAATGCAAACGTTTACATACACTGATAGATGATTCAATGGGAAAATAATCTAAATACTTACGAAGAGCGATCTGTCGCGGCGACATTTTCCAACCTATTCAATCAACTCAATGATGAATCTCGCGATATCATCAATCTTCTGAAAGTTCTCTCATTCCTTGACCCAGAGAGCATACCCGTGAAGATGATTGTTGAAGGGGCCAGGCGATTGTCAAATTCCGAGAATCCAGGCCCATTTGCCGACCCGTTACCAGCATCCCCCATTACCTCCACATCGTCTTCGCTATCACCACCACCCAAGCTTACCCCTTTACGACAACTGAAAGAACGGGGCCAGCGTCATTCGCCATTACGTCACGCTGTGAAAACTGCAACTGACGACACGAGGCCGACATCTCGGATAGCCTCGGAATCCTCTTCACTGATTTCCTTAATTCTTTCGCCAATCGACTTTCAGAAAGCCATACAAATGCTCAACAACCTATCTCTGGTTGAGCATCGACCAAATATCGGAGACTCTTCGTTGTGGATGCACGATTTGGTCCAATTCATGATACAAGAGTCTGCGAGGACAGAAGAAACTTATCAACAGTGGCTCCAACTATCTGTGTCGCTTGTTTGTTTTGCTTTCCAACATATCGAAGATTACGAATCACCACAGTCTTGGCCTGAATGCGAGAAACTCGTGTCGCATTTACGATCTCTGAATGAAGCATGGGATGACGTGTGTAGCTTCAATGAGGAGCTGAGAGTGGCCAAGTTCAATACTGCAAAATATCTGTGGAGATGTGGACGATATGATGAAGCCGAGGAGTTGTATAAGCAGGTCGTTGAAGTGACGAACAAGTATTTAGGGGTTGACCACCCATCTACGCTCGCCTCGATGCGCGGTCTCGCAGTGGTATATGAGTTCCAAGGACGGTACGACGACGCGGAAACGCTTCACAAACAGGTGTTAGCCGGCAGGCAGAAGCTTCTAGGAGATGATCACCCCCACACACTCGTCTCCATGGACAATCTCGCAGTGGTATATGAGTCTCAAGGACGATACGACGATGCGGAAACGCTTCATAAGCAGGCGTTAGCCGGCAGGCAGAAGCTTCTAGGAGCTGATCACCCCGACACACTCGTCTCCATGCACAATCTCGCAGTGGTATATGAGTCTCAAGGACGGTACGATGATGCAGAAACGCTTCATAAGCAGGCGTTAGCCACCAAGCAGAAGCTTCTAGGAGCTGAACACCCCGACACACTCGTCTCCATGAATAATCTCGCATTGGTGTACAAGTCCCAAGGACGGTACGATGAGGCGGAAACGCTTCATAAGCAGGAGTTAGCCAGCACCCAGAAGCTTCTAGGAGCCAATCACCCCGACACACTCATCTCGATGGGCAATCTCGCATTTGTGTATTACTCCCAAGGACGATTCGATGAGGCGGTTGCACTTTACAAGGTTGCCTTAGCTGGTTTTGAGAAGTGTCTCGGTAATGATCACCCACACACACGAACCATAGCTCGTTATCTCTCTCAGCTACAAGCAAAGTAATCATTTATAGATATTTCACAGATGGCCGCGTTTCAGACACACACGATCGTCAATTCACTTTCTCATGTCCCCCTCATCCTCTCGTCATCATCATGTCTGAAAAACCACTCACTCTCCCAGCCTTGCCTTGTTTCTCTTTAGGTCTTTCTCTGAAATCTCATTCGCTCTCTCCTCGTCCAGGTCGTCGTTCGGTTCAGAAACACGACCCTAATAATGCCGACGATTGGTCCACCTAGAGACGAACAGGAAAGACAAAGACTCCAAATTCCGCTTGATCTTGATCGAGTCGCGTATCCATCGCCTCGTTATTAGACGAAGCAGCAGATCCTCCCGACCTTCAAGTACGATTCGGCCACTGCCTCGACACTCATTGCATAATCGTCATGGTGCTGTCGTTGAGGCTGTGGGAGATGTCACTATGCTTGTACATCCGCCAAGCTGATATTTCAATAAAAATCTTATCCATAGGCCAAGATCACTGAGGATAACTCGGCTGTAAAACATAATTGTCCACACGAGCCTGACACCGTCTTCGTAACTTGTGAAATGGATTAGTCCGCGTGAGATTTGATAAAATACTGCTTCCTCAGTTTGGGCGTCTATCGCATTATCTCTTTCTAACCACCATCACCTTCATCATGAGCGGCATTTCTTTGGGTACCCTCAACGCAAATCATGGTACAGTGAACTTAGCCGGACGTGATCAAGTCCATTATCACCTTTACCCTCCCTCAGCCCCAGGTCAGTCAGTTCAGTGATCACACTTTTCAATAATGCGAAGCAGATGCCATTTGAGTTGATTCGGCGGGTGACCTGCGTTTTATACTTGTTCGCAAGGCAAATCTTTCACGGCTCATCTCATCTGCTTTCCAATCTGCTTCGCTTCACAGCAGAAAGTGTATATGAAAATTCCTTCTGACGTTGCTTGTGAATTCTAGGACCAGAGAACGCCAACCGTCAGTCAGGCTTGCCCCAACGTATAAACGATGCTCCCATCGATCTTCTCTCGGCACATTTCACTGGAAGAGTGAAAGAACTCGATTTTGTAAATGAAGCGCTCAAAAAACGCCCAACCAATCTACCAAGCCGTTGCGCTATTTATGGGATGCCAGGACTAGGGAAGACTCAATTACTATTGAAGTACGCAAAACTAGCATTCGAAAACCATTGGTACTCCCATATCTTCTGGACATCGGCTACTACCGTCGATAAGCTAAACCAAGGGTTTGCTAAAATTCTCGATCTCGTCGACGACCATGGCCGCTACCTTCAGGATCAGAGCGCGAAGCTCACGTCGGCAAGACGCTGGTTGGAAGGTTCGCACGGAGATGGCGATATCAATTGGCTTCTGGTCATTGATAACGTTCACTCCGATGCACTGAGCTTTCTTCGCTTGCATCTACCTCGAAGTAATGCCCAAGGGAGCATTCTTTTCACCACACGGACGACTCACGTTGCTGAGGCTCTAACGAACGCGGCAGGAGTACAGTATCCGAAACTTGCACTTCAGACTTTGGACCTAAGAGACGCGACGAACCTTCTAGTCGGGGACGCAGGATTCGATCCGGAAACCACATCACCATCGGTATTGAGCCAAGCCGAAGCGTTAGTCAAATGCGTTGGTCGTCTGCCTCTTGCAGTCGTCCATGCGGCGTCGTTCATCAAGCAAACGGGTACTACTTTAGGCGATATGCTCAAGTTGTATGACAATGGGCAAAAGATGAAAGTACGTTTATATCTACCACTTAGATCGAATGCAAACGTTTACATACACTGATAGATGATTCAATGGGAAAATAATCTAAATACTTACGAGGAGCGATCTGTCGCGGCCACATTTTCCAACCTATTCAATCAACTCAATGATGAATCTCGCGATATCATCAATCTTCTGAAAGTTCTCTCATTCCTTGACCCAGAGAACATACCCGTGAAGATGATTGTTGAAGGGGCCAGGCGATTGTCAATTTCCGAGAATCCAGGCCCATTTGCCGACCCGTTACCAGTATCCCCCATTACCTCCACGTCGTCTTCGCTATCACCACCACCATTACCCAAGCTTACCCCATTACGACGACTGAAAGAATGGGGCAAGCGTCATTCGCCATTGCGTCGCGCTGTTGAAACTGCAACTGACGACACCGGGCCGACATCTCGGATAGCTTCGGAATCCTCTTCACTGATTTCCTTAATTCTTTCGCCAATCGAGTTTCAACAAGCCATACAAAAGCTCAGCAACTTATCTCTGGTTGAACATCGACCAAATATCGGAGATTCTTCGTTGTGGATGCACGATTTGGTCCAATTCATGATACAAGAGTCTGCGAGGACAGAAGAAACTTATCGAAAATGGCTCCAACTATCTGTGTCGCTTGTTTGTTTCGCTTTCCAACATATCGAAGATTACGAATCACCACAGTCATGGCCTGAATGCGAGAAACTCGTGTCGCATTTACGATCTCTGAACGAAGCATGGGATGACGCTTGTGGCTTCAATGAGGAGCTGACAGTGGCCAAGTTCAATACTGCAAAATATCTGTGGAGATGTGGACGATATGATGAAGCTGAGGAGTTGTATAAGAAGGTCGTTGAAGTGACGAACAAGTATTTAAGGGTTGATCACCCTTATACACTCGCCTCGATGGGCGGTCTCGCAGTGGTATATGAGTTCCAAGGACGGTATGATGACGCGGAAACGCTTCATAAACAGGTGTTAGCCACCAGGCGGAAGCTTCTAGGAGATGATCACCCCGACACACTCGTCTCCATGAACACTCTCGCATCGGTGTATAAGTCCCAAGGACGATACGACGACGCAGAGACGCTTCATAAGCAGGCGTTAGCCGGCAGGCAGAAGCTTCTAGGAGATGATCACCCTGGCACACTCACCTCCATGAATAATCTCGCATCTGTGTATGAGTCCCAAGGACGATTCGATGAGGCGGTTGCACTTTACAAGGTTGCCTTAGCTGGTTTTGAGAAGTGTCTCGGTAGTGATCACCCACGCACACGAACCATAGCTCATAATCTCTCTCAGCTACAAGCAAAGTAGTCATTTATAGATATTTCACGGATGGCCGTGTTTCACAGACGGCCGCGTTTCAGACACACACGATCGTCAATTCACTTTCTCATGTCCCCCTCATCCTCATCATGATCATGTCTGAAAAACCACTCACTCTCCCAGCCTTGCCTCGTTTCTCTTTAGGTCTTCGCTCTCTCCTCGTCCAGGTCGTCGTTCGGTTCAGAAACACGAATAATGCCGACGATTGGTCCACCTAGAGACGAACAGGAAAGACAAAGACTCCAAATTCCGCTTGATCTTGATCGAGTCGCGTATCCATCGCCTCGTTATTACACTGTAATAACAAGACGAAGCAGCAGATCCCCCGGACCTTCAAGTACGATTCGGCCACTGCTTCGACACTCATTGCATAATCGTCATGGTGCTGTCGTTGAGGGGGGAGATGTCACTATGCTTGTACATCCGCCAAGCTGATATTTCAATATAAATCTTATCCATAGGCCAAGATCACTGAGGATAACTCGGCTGTAAAACATATGCATAAATTTATGGACTTGACATTATGGTACATATAAACAAAGCCAACACCAGCATTCGCGTAGTCCTCATCCTTTAAGCCAGATGAAGCACCACAGCAACAGAAGGCTGAGAGCGACAGTATTGCATAGTAGAGTTCAACGCGGTATTTCCGAGTGGTAATCTGTGTAGCGGTAGCCGAGCCCGTCTTGGGCAAGAACGCTGCCGATTATTTCTTACGAGTAGGACGCGGAAGGTCGACGCGAATATCTTTCTCGTCCACGTTCGGGTGTTCTCTTTTGTATTCCTTGATGGCCCTCTTCGCGGCCGCGGTGACCTTGAGAAAGTTGAGTCCGCCTCATCAGCGTGGGGGAACACCTATCGGAGAATGGGAGCCTACTGTACCTCGTCATTGTGTTTCTCGACAGGCACCCAAAGGACGCATTTTCCTTGCAGGATGGTGCCCGGAGTTGTCGAGAAGTGGTCGTAACCGTTGATAACCTTTCTGCAGACATAACACGACAATGTAAAGCAATTCGGGCACGCCATCTTGTTGCACTTGAACGAAAAAATAAAACTGTGTCCGGTTCAAAAGATTTGAGAAATTGTAAACACATACGCCCTCTTCTTTGATGAAAGCTGAAAGTGACAATAAATGCGGTGAGAGAGTGGAAAAGGAATTTGACAAACCTTTATCACATTTGGGACAGTTCCTCACGAGAGCCCGAGCTTAGCAGCATCATTAGCAACCTTTAATCGAGCGACTTAAGAGACTCACACATTGCTTCCTCGATGGTATGTCGACCATCCAACACCGCATCATCTTCTAATTCTGCAAAGCCTCAAGATCTATCGTATTCAAAGAACGCCTTCATAGCCCACCTTTACAGCCTTTCGGTAAATGATCCTAAGAAAATTGCAATAATGTGAGTCCGTGATCTTGCTGAACCAAGAAACAACAGTACCAATTTCTTACATCCTCTACAGCTTACAGCCGCACACTCCTTATTCTCACATCGAAACAATTTCTCATCCGGATTCTCGATAACAACCTTGTATTCACAGAACGGGCAATGCTCGAGGTTCTCCAGCCCGGCGGCTTCAACCTCCTTGGTTTGCTTCACGCGATCATAAAGCTCCATCAACTTTGGCGTGAGGAAGCGGCGAAGCTCTGATATAGGAAAGGCCAATTTACACCCAGATTGGTCCATGCAGAGAATGTTGGGGTTGTGTTGGCCAAGAAGGCCAGAGGCATAGGATCTCATGCAGGACTTGCAAAAGAGATGGGTTTCGGGGCACTGAATCATTTGGTCCTGGAATAAAGGGAGAGAAGGCAAGATTCCCAACTGCTTCACAAGAAAAAAAAGGGGAAAGACGAACAAAGGCGTAGGTGGAAAAGCAGCACCCGCACTCGATGCCGTCATCGTTATTCTCATATTCCTCTTTGGGCTCGGTACCGTTCGGGGCTATCTCGTTTTGAAAATGGAGGACAAGCCACTGGCGTTCGGCTTCAAAATGAGGGCTGTGTCTCGCCATACTTTTTCCTTTACCAGCACGAGATGGAATTGTCTTGGGGGTGTAGGAAAGTACTCCACTTTTTTCCTCTTTAGCGACGAAAATGTATGTCGGTGCGTATAGTGCGTTCTGTGTGAAAAAGACATTTCGAAGATGGGGTTTGGGAATGTAAGGAAAATCTAGGAAGAGTTGTTCCTGAATGCAACTCAGATCAGGATGCAAACGCGATACCGATTCAAAATAACCCACCAGAGCCAAATCAATGTAATCTGCCCCTCCATCAAAATCTCTGTGCTTGTCAGCATAGTCAATCTCGTGTTGGGATCCACCTTGGTTGTCCTCTTCGTCCCTTTTTCGCTTGCCTTTCCGACTGAGTTTCGGGTACGTTGGGTCGTCGAAGAGGAGATGAAGCACTGTTTGTAGTACATTGTCCTTGGCTGTAGAGAGACACCTCTTAACCAGCTCAAGGAGATGTTCGGGTTCGACATCCGGAATTATTTCGAGTACTTGGGCAACATAGCCGTCGATTAGGTCAGAGTCGGCAGGTTGCACATCCTGTTCGTCGGCCCATTCAATGGGAAACTGGGTGCCATTTTCAGGATGGTGACAGACGGGAGAGGCATCCACAGACGACACATGCTCAGATGACGAAGAAAAAAAATCAGTTTCTTCACCATCCGTAGCGAGATTAGGATCCTGGTCCTGGGTATGTGGTTTGCTGGACCCGGACACCAAAGGAGTGAGATCAGATTTAGAGACCCGTAACGAGAGTGACTTGGAGGAAGCGCCGTTCGATGGGCCAGCTTCAGCTGTCTTGTTCTCGATGGCTGATTCGACCTTTTTCGCTTGGGATGGGCCGGCTCTCTGATCTGTGTCCGAGTCTGACAGCTCAACCAAGGGAAATGGGGACACTTTAGCTGGTCTGGTCGGGGCGCGCTTTCTGCGTTTCCGGAAAACGGATTGTGGTTCTGGCGAGCTCGATATTTCGATAATATTAGCCGTGCCCATTGTCATGCTGGGCGAAATAGTGTCACTGAACCAGGCTGGAGTTTAGATCAACAGCGAGGAATAGGACTTTTGAGCTTCGAAGTACTGCGAATCAAAACGATTACTGTAATTGGTATGCGGGAGTGTGACTCGATCCGTGCACTATAATTATATACCCCTAACTATATACAGGTCCTTCTGATGTCTGTTTCATCGTCTGTAACCAGCAGTAGTGATATTTTCGGGCCCGCTGCATCGCCAAACGCTCCAGGCGCAACCCCACGTTCCCTCTGTAAATCAACCAACCACTTTGACGTGCGAGCATCTCTAGAGTGATGCCATGTTTGTCTGGGGGGTTGGCATGCGCTTCGTCCGTGTAGGATCAATGACCGTGGCTACAAAGTGAAGAGGAATATATATTGCAGATCCTGGACTAGATTTCAACCAGGCAATTGACCTTTATCAGCATAGTGACGCACAGACCGAAATTATGTCTACAAACGCTATCATGGCCAACGCGTGGTGGTACTTCACCAACCTCATCTTAATTGCTTCACGCAAGCAGGTTGACTTTCCTGCCCATCTTGTAAACTATGCAGGTCAAGCGATGGGTAGAGATAAGTGAGGTGAACAGTGAAGGATTTGTCACGGTCGAAGATCAGCTCGAAAAGTATGGTATCAATTACAACTAGCGCTAGTTGTAATTGATACCATACTTTTCGAGCTGATCTTCGACCGTGACAAATCCTTTAGGCTATAGCCTTTGACTACACTTCTCTTGTTCTAAAATGTTTTGTTATACGAGTACTTGGCCAACTTCAAGTAGGTACTCAAATATGGAAGCTGTTTATGTCTTGGGAAACAGTAGCAATGTGCAAATCATCGATATGCCGGGGGACACCCATAACGACATTCGCCATCCCTAACGAAGTTATGATGAGCATATATAACACTCTAAAATAATGATTAGGGATACTCACTGTAAATTGCCTGAACCCCTGGTGTCACCAAGGTATGGGATGGCTGAATCCCGGCAACTTTCTCTTTGCCTTGTAAGGCCCGTCTGTGCAGTTGACCAGCCTCGTTAAACCGTTCTTGCGACTCATACACACTAGCAAGGTTGATCATCGAAGACAGCGTGTCAGGGTGATCGGGGCCAAAGTGTTTCTCCATACCCGCCAAGGCTTGCTTGTACAGTTCTTCAGCTTCGTCAAACCGTCGCTGCGATTGGTACACAAGCGCAAGGTTTTTCATGGACGAGAGGGTATCTGGATGATCCGCGCCTAGCTGCCTCTCTCTACCCACTTGAGCACACTTATGGAGCTCCTCAGCTTCATCAAACCGGCCTTGTGCTTGATGCACATTCGCGAGGTCATTCATTGCCGCAAGCGTGGACAGGTGGTCCGCACCGAGCTGTTTCTTCATACCCACTAAGACTTGTTCGTGCAGTGCCTCGGCATCGCTAAACCACCCCCGCAACTGGAAAATGATTGCGAGGTTGTTCATTGATTTGAGCGTGGAGGGGTGATCGGCACCTAGCTGCTTTTCTCTACCGGCCAATGCTTGCTGGTGCAGTTCCTCGGCCTCACCAAACCGCCTTTGCGACTTATAGACTTCCGCGAGGCTGGAGATTGACGTGAGTGCCTCTACCTCATTGGCGTCTACCCAGTTCTCCCCACTCGTCAAAGCTCGCTTGCACAGTTCTTCAGCTTCGTATAACCGCCATTGCAACCTATAAACGAGAGCGAGATTGTTCATCGACGTGAGTGTGTCCGGGTGGTGGAGACCAAGCTGCTTCTCTCTACTGGCCAATGCACGTTTGTACAATTTCTCTGCCGCAACGAACAGCCCTCGCAACGTATACACATGCGCAAGGTTGTTTACTGATGTGAGTGTATCCAGGTGATCGGCGCCTAGCTGCTTCTCTCTACCCGCCAAGACTTGGTCGTGAAGTACCTCCGCCTCAGTCAACCGCCCTTGCGACTCGTACACGACTGCAAGGTTGTTCATGGACGTGAGCGTGCGCGGGTGATCGGAACCTAGCTTCTTCTCCATACCAGCGAAGACTTGCTTGTACAGTTCCTCAGCTTCGCTAAGCTGTCTTTGCAGTTGATACACATTCGCTAGGTTGTTCATCGACGTAAGCGTATCGGGGTGATCGGTGCCAAGCTGCTTCTCTCGACTTGCTAATACTTGCTTGTGCCATACTTCAGCCTCGGAAAACCGTCCCTGCGACTCATACATGACCGCAAGGTTGTTCATAGACGCGAGAGTGTGAGGGTGATCGGCGCCTAGCTGTTTCTCCATACCCATGAAGGCTTGTTTGTATAGTTCCTCAGCTTGGCTTAGCTTCCCTTGCAACTGACATACGTTGGCGAGGTTATTCATTGACGTGAGCGTGTGCGGGTGATCGGTACCTAGCTCCTTCTCTCTACCCGCCAAGGCTTGCTGGTGCAATTCATCAGCCTCGCCAAGCCGCCCTTGCAACTGATAAACATTGGCAAGGTTGTTCATTGATGTGAACGTATCCGGATGATCGGCGCCCAACTGTTTCTTTCTACCTTCCAAGGCTCGTTTGTGTAGCTCCTCGGCTTCGCTTAATCGCCCCTGTGACTCATGAACATTCGCTAGGTTGTTCATTGACGTGAGCGTGTCGGGGTGATAGAGGCCTAGTTGATCCTCTCGACCGGTTAAAGCCTGCTGGTGAAGTTCTTCCGCCTCGATAAACTGCCCTTGGGACTTGTACACATTCGCAAGATTGCTCATTGACTTGAGCGTATCTGGGTGATTGTCGCCTAGCTGATTCTTTCTACCTTCCAAGGCTTGCTTGTGCAATTCCTCGGCCTCACGAAATCGGTTTTGCGACTCATACACGTTCGCAAGGTTGTTCACAGAAGCGAGCGTATCCGGGTGATTGATACCTAGGTGATTCTCCGTGGCAGATAAGGCTTGCTGGTGCAGCTTCTCGGCCTCGTCGTATCTTCCACGACTTGCCAAATATACGGCAATTCTCGCGTTCGCTCGGATTAGCTCGAGGGTCGCATCATGCACGTCAATACATGCTTGGTCCAATGATCGCAAATGCGGCATGAACTTCTCGCATTCGGTCCACTGTGGTGGCAGACTAGGATCCCCTATCTGTCTGAAAGCGCCACAAACAAGTAGCTTCGAGGATTGGAGCCAGTCTCGGTAATTCCCTTCCTTTCTCGCATTCTCCCGTATAATAAGTTGAATCAAATCGTGCATCCATAACGATGGCTTTCCGATATGGGATCGCTGTTCGACAAGAGACAGAGTCTGAAGCTTCTGTATCGCTATCTGAAACTGTATGGGAGAGAGGATGAGGTCGATCAGGGAGGAAAATTCTGGAGGTATCCTGGAACCGTTGCTGGTGATTGGGCTTTGATTTTTCGCACGACCCAATGCGCGGAGTCGTTGCCGAATACGGCCAACCGTTTGCATTATGGTTTTAGTAAGTCGGGAAAGAACATGCTGAGGGTTGTCGTGCACGCAGAACCACTCTTTAGCTCCCACCACAATCATCTCCAGTGGTATACTTTCAGGGTCGAGGAAAGAAAGAATTCTTAGGAGGTTGCTGATGTCGTGGGACTCCTTGTTCAATTGATCAAGTTGATGAGTGAATGTCGCCGCCACCGATCGTTCCTCGTAGGGAGATAAATCGTTTTCCCATCGAATTGCCTGTAAGCATTCGTAAATAATGATAAACACGTATTGTAGATAAATATTAACGTACCTCCATTCTTTGATCATCCCTGTACAACCCCAACATGCCGTCAAGGCTTGTGTGAGTTCGTCTCATAAACAAAGCCGCTTGAACGACGGCAAGAGGCAAACAGCCGACGCATCGGACTAAATCGTGGGCTTGGGTTAGAAGGGATGGTGTTACCGTATTTGGATCGATCCCTGCATCCTCGAAGAAAAGATTTGCTGTATCTTGTAGTTTCAGGGCTTCGAGGCGGAGTAATGTATGTTGTTCCCCAGCTGTGTTAACCAGAGCCTCGGCAACATCAGCTGTCCGTGTGGTGAAGAGGATGTTTCCCCTCCTATTCCGGCGAGGAAGGTGTGCACGGATGAACTCAACAGCACCCCTGTCGACGTTATCCAAGACAAGTAGCCAATCGACGCAACATTCTTCCAGCCAAAGTCGGGCTGCGGTAAGTTTTGCTTTTTGATCTTGATGGTAGCGATCTTGATGTCCGACGAGATCGAGAAGTCCCGCAATCCCTTGATTCAGCTTGTCGACACCAGTAGCCGATATCCAGAAGATGTGCGAATATTGTTGCTGATCAAATGATATCTTGGCGTACCGCAACATCAGCTGAGTCTTGCCTATGCCTGGCATTCCGTGCACAGCACAACGACTTGGTATATCGCTCTGCACGACACTGAGTGCATTCTCCAGGAACTCCAATTCGCCAGCTCGGCCAGTGAAATGGACAGAGAGGAGGTCAAGGGGAGCATCGTTGACAGATTGGTGTTGGCGATTTTTTTGACTTGTGTCTGGGACAAGGGATGTAGGTCAGAGGTGGGATATGAAACAGTGTGGCAGCTGCAAGTAAAGGATAGACTGTCGTTCCACTAAATAAGGAATCGTGGCAATTATGATCTCACGAAAAGTTTGACGAGTCTTCTCAGATCCTGAAGAATTGAATGAATACTGACCTGGTATATCATTCGTGAATTGGCTACCTCCAACTATGTTAACTACGCTGCGGTTTGCATAGATGGCCAAGTCACCAGGACCCAACGAATGGCTGGACATGGTGGGATGATGTGAAAGGGTGGTTAAGCGCCAAGGTTCCTAATGTGGTACATGTCTCTCGGCCTTGTTACATAGGAATTGGCCCAGAGCGATTAAGAAACACTCGATAATTTTGTTCACGGATCCTTGGTGTTTTCTCGATATTGGTGATTGCGGTGTCCACCGACCAATTGCAGATGACCTTTCCAGGTTCAAGAAAGCAAGCAGTCCGTCCTGTTACACCTCCGTAACAGTCACGCTTTTCGATCTGGCTTTCCGCATCCGTACGATTGCTCGACTCTTAAACAGACCAATGTCATCTTCCGCTTCATCCACAACCCTTCCACTGACCCCCCATCTTGCCGGAACAGATCCCTCAAAATGCATTCTGGATTCCTTCCGGATCTCCATTGCAAAACGCCTAGCGGATGCACTCCCTCCGTTAACCATAGAGCAGGCATATGCGGCCACGGATTATGGCAAAAAGGGTGTCGACTTTACAGTTGCATTGCCCAGGTTCCGCCTTCCGGGAAAAGTAGACGACCTTGCGAGTAAAGTGGTTAGCCAGGTGCGTACGACCCAATAATCCCCTTGGATGTAATCATCCAAACCACCATGGTCAAACACTAACCACATCTTTTTGTTCTTTGCTTATGTGTCCTTTCCTCCGCAAAAGTTTATTCCAGACAATTACGTTTCTTCGGTGACGCACGACAAAGCCTTCCTTCACTTCCAACTCCATACGCCCACACTCATCCACCAAATCCTCACCCAAGTGCACACCCTCACACACCTCACGCCCAGTGGACAGCCAGAGTACGGCACAAATACTACCGGCGCGGGGAAAACCCTGGTCATCGAGTACTCCTCGCCGAATATTGCCAAAGCATTCCATGTTGGCCATTTGCGGAGCACAATTATCGGCGCGTTTCTGGCAAACTTATACAAGGCTTGTGGGTGGAACGTTTTTTCGTTGAATTACTTGGGAGATTGGGGGACACAGGTGCTCCACTTTTCTCGCTCCCTCGCCAAACCTTGCCCTGCTTTTTTTTGTTTTTGACTTTTCGGTCAGTTTGGGTTGATAGCAACCGGATTCGAGAAATATGGGTCCCAAGATGAGCTGAACAAAGACGCGATCAAGCACCTTTTTGACGTCTATGTCAAGGTAAACAAGGATGCTGACCTAGACCCGTCCGTGCGTGTCGCAGCAGCACAATGGTTCAAGCGGATGGAAGACGGCGACGAGTCTGCACTAGCAAATTGGAGGCAATGGCGTGCATTGAGCGTCAAGAAGTACGAAGAGGAGTATGCCCGGTTGAACGTGGTGTTCGACGCTTATACGGGGGAAAGCGAGGTCGGTAGGGAGTGGCAAGATAAAGCTTTGGAAAACCTGGATGAGATCGGATTACTGAGTGACATGGATGGCGCGAAGGTTGTCGATTTGGAGACGCAATGGAAGTTGGGTAAACCTGTGTTGCGGAAAAAAGGTACGGCTCACCACCCTTAGCAAAGCCGCGGAACATTGCTTTACTTTCTATCACCTTACCGTAGACGGGTCGTCTATCTACCTCATACGGGATATCGCAGGTGCCATCGAGCGGTATGAAAAATACAAATTCGACAAAATGATTTATGTCGTCTCGTCCCAACAAGACCTCCACCTCGCACAATTCTTCAAGATACTCAAGTTGATGAAGTTTCCTTGGGCGGATACACTCGAGCATGTCAACTATGGGCTCGTTCAAGGAATGAGCACCCGGAAAGGCACAGTCGTGTTCCTTGATCAGATCATTAAAGAAGCGGCACAGGTCATGCATGATCAGATGAAGAAGAATGAGGAGAAGTATAAAGTTGTTGAGGATCCCGAATACGTGAGCCGGGAGATTGGGATCACGGGCGTGAAGATCCAGGACATGGCGGCTAAGAGGTATGTCATTCTGACTTTCTTCGGAAGAACGATCGGAATTCAGCCATCCCAGGATCAATAATTACACGTTCAACTGGGATAGGATGAAATCCTTTGAAGGGGACACAGGTCCTTACCTTCAATACGCACACGTGCGGCTTTCCTCCATCGAACGAAAAAATCCACACCTGCACCCTCTTCCGCCACCTCCTGAAATCGACACCAGCGATCTCTGTTCGTCCCCACAGGCGCGGGAAATCGCGTTCTTACTCGGGACGTACCCCGATGTGGTGAAGGTGGCACTGAGGACGCACGAGCCGAGTGGGGTAGTGACGTTTGCGTTTAGGCTGAGTCATGCGATTTCGAGTGCATGGGAGACGGTGGTCGTGAAAGGGGAGGAAGATATAGGGAAGGCGAGGGCGAGGATGTGGTTGTATTTGTGTGCGAGAGATGTATTGGGTGCTGCGTTGAGGTTGTTGAGTATTAGACCCTTGGAGCGGATGTAGAAGATGGAACGGTCTTAGGAATGGGAATATGTAGATTGCACCAAGATCTGTAACGATTACCGCCTTGGCCATCTGGCATACAACTACGATAAATCATTCGCGCTGCACTCATTAAGAACCCGTTTATAAGAGAATGCGAGAGTGGGAGCAGGAAGTGGCCTTTTTTGAATCCATATCACAATCTCATCAACATGAAGGACAATTGGACTTTTTTTAGCTTGAGTGGCCAGTTAATCGAGTTTCAACTACAAGAGTGAAAGAAATACCCAAACCATCTGAAAAAACCTTGGAAAAGTCCGAGTTTCTGTCAGACAAACTAGTAACATGGATAATACCGAGTATCGGCAAACGAACCCTGACCGATCGTAGGGCTGCCTGCTTGACCATCTTGCTACTAACAGCTATTTCAAGTAGCCAAAGGTTGGACGAGTGCCGTCGAGTGAAAATGTGTTCTATCGAAGCCCAAGGCATACCCTTCAATTCGACAGACGACTAGTGAGTGAGAGCGATACATATTCCATATGATGTAGGGTGATCTGAGGGAATAAAGTGGGCACCCAGTCCAGAGTAGGAAGGATATCCGTCCTTCTGAGCAGATGGTTTTCTAGGCGGATCGAATGAGAAATCCGACAATCCCTCGGATGCAGCTGATATACGCCAGCAGCCGATATCCAGAAGATGTGCGAAATCTCGATGTTGATCAAACGCGTACCGCAGCTGAGTTTTGTTAAAGCCTGGCATTCCGTACGTGGCACAAGGACTTAGTACATCATTCTGGGTGTCACTGGGTGCATTCTGCAAGAACTCCGACTCATTGGCTCGGTCTGTGACATGGATGGGGAAGCAGATGACCGCTTGCAGCTTGGTCTGTTTCTGGGATAATTGATAATGTCAGAAGTGGAAACAATGTGGTATAGAGCAAAGCGTAGACTGGTCCCAAAACGGCGAATCTTGGACGGAGGAAGTATTTATCGTCTCAGAAGTTGGTTGATAGTCCAATCAAGTTGTTCTCCGATCTGAAAAGAAATTGACCGAATGCTGACCTGGAAAACTAATCCTGGCCTGATTATCAATTGAATACACTGCGGTCTGCGTGAACGGCAAGGTCGTTTGGGACTCAAAGGATAGCTGGTCATGATGAAAAGAGTGCCAAATAATCGCCCAAGTTTCTCTGGCATAGTACGCGAAGCAGTGAAAGTTATCCGAAGTAAAGACGAGTGCGTGGAAGGTGGTAGAGGGGAAGAAGGAGACAAGGGCGGGATGGTATTTGTTGGAGGACAGGGAACGATCTCAGGAACGAGACGAAGACAATTTCCATAGATTGCAGTGGGCATTGCCAAAGACCTGTAACAAATATCACCACGCATCTGGTACACGGCTACAAGGTTAAATTATACTCGTACTCCCCACTCGTGTTTTGTGCAACCCAGAGGACGACAGTCGATATCATAATGGCAATGTTCTGCGCGACGTTGGCGTAGCCATAGTAGAGGTATTGTTCAGGATGGCCCGGGATGATGTATTTCAGAATCAGGAGCGTCTGGGCGCTCGAGGGTAAGAGAGCGAAGGGCATGAGAAAACAAAAGACACGCACAATGCTGCCTACTAACCCGGAGGCTAGGAATACGAACCCAATGAACAAGAACAGCCTTGCCCTCCAGACGGCGGTGCTATCACCATCAAACCCTTCGCTGCCTCGAATTCGGTCCTTGTCGATCAGGTTGACGACGAGCATGCCAAGGAGGGAAGATAGACCCGGAAGCCAATCGACGAAGGTGACATGAACCGGGGGGTCACCCCATGGGGTGGTAGCGTGTGCGGAGAGGACAGCAGCGTCCAGGAAGGTCCATACAGCTAGCGCGAACTGCACCGGGTGAAATGGGGTCGCTACTCGCGGAATAGGGTAGACTTACGAGGGCACCTGCGAGGTATACGCCTATCGTGCGCTTGTGTCTACCGAGAGTGAGTTCTGGGAATGGATTAATACAGACTCGCCGAGGGTCGTAGTGTCGTTGCGGTAAGGACATTTTAATTACGTAATGATATCTATCAACTCGCAGTATGGTGGAAGCGTCACAAGTATGAAAAATTTGTAAGGGGACGCCCATTGTTGACTGAAAAAAGTCTTCTATCCTGCAATTGACCGAGTACACATCAGGGATGTGGTCTACAGCCCCAAAGATACATGCTCCGCATTTCGCGAAGTGATCTGAGACCACAACACGAAAAACTAACCGCGGGAAGAGGTCCATTACTCCAGGTGACTATGCCATAGTTCAAACCAATGGAACGAAGAGGGCTGTCATTAATACGTTGTTTAAGCAAGTCAGACCGACAGTAAAATGGCTTGCTTACTTTTAGCGTCTCAGGGAGGAAGGATAGACCAGGAGCCAATCGACGAGGGTAACATGAACGAGGGTAGGGTCACACCACGAGGTGCATGTGCGGAGGATCATAGAGCTGGCGCAAACTAGGTGAGGAGAAATGGTGCCATTATCTGTAGACGTGGACGCTTGTGTCTACCCCAGGGCGAATTCTAGGAATTCATTGATGCAGGCTCGGGGGAGGTCGTAGTGAGGTAGCAGTAAAGAAATGTTTAATCCTGAAATCGTCGCCATGAACGTTTGGACAAGTGGACAGTACCGCGGCCTGTAAGTGTGGGTAAATGGGTTTTGATAAACTCAAAGGCCGCTTCAATCCCTTCTTCCTGCCTCCAGAGCACCAGGCGTAGGGAGAGCTTCTCAAGGTTCGCCCATCGTTGCTGAGCAAAAAAGAGATCTATGCTAGCCCAATTTACCCCTTTCACGTCAACGACAGAGCCCATGAGAAACTCCAAGCATATGTGATCCATATGAGGCGAAGTGATCTGAGACAAAAATGCGAAAAGCCAATCCTCTGGATGAAGAGCACTCCCACCAGCCAGGGCGTATTGCAGACTGATGAAGCGAAGATGGGTGTTGTGAGCCAGGTCGATATCATCAAACACAACTGTATATTTACTTATTTAAGCAACGCGGAACAAGATAGAAATGGAATGCTAACCTCTGCCATGGCCACCAAGCATGAACGAGAGCTCACCCAAGCTGAGATATTCAAGACTCGAACCTAGCATTTCCAGCATCTTACCCATCTCTTTTTCAGGGCCCCATTCTGTAAATTTGAAGTTGGCGGTGTGCAAAGCAGGACGGGGTTCAACACTCAAGAGCTGATTGTAAGCCCTCGAGTAAGAGTGAGGCAGAGTGATCGATTTTAGACTGCTGGGTAACGGGATTACCGGGGCTCTCTTCCTTCTGTAAGAGAGTAAGGGGCAAAAAAAATCCGTCAAGATTGGGAAGGATGCAATGAATTCGCTTGCTTCTGCCGGCGTCTTGCACCTTAGGTAGTTCATCTTCAGTTTTGTGACTTTTTGAAATCCTGAAAATACCATGGACCTTGCGGCATCCTCGAGGTTCGTCAACCGCAGTGAGCCAATCTCGAGAGTTGTTACGTGTAATAGGTGTGTTGCCATCTCAGGCAACACTGCTCCCCATGGAGAACGACGATTGCTTCGTTCTAGCATGCCGATTGATAGTCGGCGGACGTATTTACAAGTGTTGATGGATGAGATTGTGGAACACACGGAATGGACGAAGTGATTGGCGTCAGGCAAGGTGTTGAGGCTGATATCATGAAAAAGATGATACCGGCTGATATGTAGGAATGTTTTGCAAGTCAAACCGCATGCCAGTAAAGCCGTCCGATCATCTTGGAGGTCGTCAATGATCATTTTGCACAGTTCGACGGGGAGGGAGCTGGACATTGTGTGATGGCGTAACGCACCGTGACACCTATCCTCGTCGCACTCAACTCTCATACCGGAGACACGCAAACAACCATGCTCACCACCTACTACAAGCACCCCAACGTGCACCTGACCATACAAAGTTGCCAACCCCCTCACTCAAACCAAAAATGTAGCCCCACAGAAACGCACAGCGGGAGACTGCGACAACCACCTCGCAAATCCAACCAAAAGAAAAAAAGGCTCCCCTCAAACATGCCATCGCTTTCAACCACTCAAGTACGACGCCTGCATTTTGATTTAAACCCTTGAGCTGTATACACAGTATCTGTCATGGTGTTTTACTTGGCCAGTGTACATGTTTGAACATTGCTGCTTGACGCCGAGGATTCAGTGCCTGATTGAATACTCAGCGCTGAGTATTTGTTTAAATACGATGACTGCACATCCTCATCATAGTTCAATCATATCTTGCAATACCAGTTGTTTACATTGACTCCCTTTCGGAAGATATTTTTGTTGCGATTGTGTAAAGACTGAGTAAATCGGTTTCAAATTTAACGAGACGACAATGGATAGAGATAGGAATGATACGTACTATAACACAAGTGAAGAGGATGACGAAAACCCAGCAATTGCAAAGTGAACTCCCTCACGACTCTCAGTTAATTGCAGGCCGGTCGTTCCCGCGTGGCTTTTCTTCTTTGCTCGCATCTCCCTCGATATCTTGTCCTTGTAGCTGACAGAGACGGGCAAGTTTACAAACTGTCTCTCGTGTGTGTGGGTGACCGCTCCCAAAACACTTCTCCCGACCAGCTAGGACCACCTTGTAAAGTGCAGCCGCCTCATTGGACCGTCCTTGGGACTCATACACGAATGCGAGATCGTTCATGGAGGCGAGCGTAGATGGGTGATCAGCTCCTAGAAGCTTCTGCCTGCCAGCTAAGACCTGCTTATTCAGTGTCTCTGCGTCGTCATAACGTCCTTTTGAATGATAGACCAACGCGAGATTGTTGATCGAGGTGAGCGTGTCTGGGTGATCAGCTTGTAGAAGCTTCTGCCTGCTAGCTAACACCTGCTTATGGAGCGTCTCCGCGTCATCGAACCGTCCTTGGGACTGATACACCAATGCGAGATTATTCATCGAGGTGAGCGTGTCTGGGTGATCAGCTCGTAGAAGCTTTTGCCTGCTGGCTAAGACCTGCTTATTCAACATCTCCGCGTCGTAGTAGCGTCCTTTTGAATGATAGACCAACGCGAGATTGTTCATCGAGGAGAGTGTGCGTGGGTGATCAGGCCCTAGAAGCTTCTGCCTGCTGGATAACGCCTGCTTATGGAGCGCCTCCGCGTCATCGTAGCGTCCTTTTGAATGATACACCAACGCGAGATTGTTCATCGAGGAGAGTGTGACTGGGTAATCAGCCCCTAGAAGCTTCTGCCTGCTGGCTAAGACCTGCTTATGGAGGGACTCCGCGTCATCGAACCGTCCTTGGGACTGATACACCCATGCGAGATTATTCATCGAGGTGAGGGTTTCTGGGTGATCGGCTTCTCGAAGCTTCTGCCTGCTAGCTAACACTTGCTTAATCAGCGTCTCCGCGTCGTCATACCGTCCCTGCGACTCATACACCGTTGCGAGATTGTTCATGGAGGTGAGCGTAGACGGGTGATCAGCTTCTAGAAGCTTCTGCTTGATGGTTAATGTCTGCTTAATCAGCGTCTCCGCGTCATCATACCGTCCTTGAGAATCATATACCGATGCGAGATTATCCATTGAGGGGAGTATATCTGGGTGATCGACTCCTTGAAGCTTCTGCTTGCTGGCTAACACCTGCTTAATCAGCGTCTCCGCGTCGTCGTACCGTCCTTGGGACTGATACACCCATGCGAGATTATTCATCGAGGTGAGGGTGTCTGGGTGATCAGCTTCTAGAAGCTTCTGCTTGATGGCTAACACCTGCTTATTCAGCGTCTCCGCATCGTCGTACCGTCCTTGGGAATCATACACCCATGCGAGATCATTCATGGAGGTGAGCGTATACGGGTGATCAACCCCTAAATGCTTCTTCGTCGCTTCAACGACCTGCTTGTACAACACTTCAGCTTCATCATATCGTCCACATCTCCACAGATATTTTGCAGTATTGATCTTGGCCACTGTCAGCTCTTCGTTGAAGCCATACATGTCATCCCATGCTTCGTTCAAAGACCACAAATGCGGCACGAATTTCTGGAATTCAGGCCACGACTGTGATGATTCGCAATCGATATGTTGGAAGGCAAAACAGACAAGTGACACAGATAGTTGGAGCCATTTTCGATGAGTTTCCTCGGTCCTCGCAGACTCCTGTATCATGAATTGGACCAAATCGTGCATCCACAACGAAGAGTCTCCGATATTTGGTCGATGCTCAACTAGAGATAGGTTGTTGAGCTTTTGTATGGCTTTTTGAAACTCGATTGGCGAAAGAATTAGGGAAATTAGTGAAGAGGATTCCAAATGTATCGGAGACGTCGGCCTTGTGTGGTTAATGTCAGTTTTAATAGCGCGATGTAATGGCCAATGACGCTCGCCCCATTCTTTCAGTCGTCGTAATGGGGTAGGCTTGGATAATGGTGGTGGTGATAGCGAAGACGATGTCGAGGGAATGGGGGATGCTGGTAACGGGTCGGCAAATGGGTCTGGACTCTCAGAATTTGACAATCGCCTGGCGCCTTCAACAATCATCTTCACGGGTATGTTCTCTGGGTCAAGGAATGAGAGAACTTTCAGAAGATGGCTGATATCGCGAGATTCATCATCGAGTTGATTGAATAGGTTGGAAAATGTCGCCGCGACAGATCGCTCTTCGTAAGTATTTAGATTATTCTCCCATTGAATTACCTATCAGTGTATATCAACATTTGAATTTGATGTAAGTGGTAGATATGAACGTACTTTCATCTTTTGCCCACTGTCATACAACTTGAGCATATCATCTAGAGTGGTACCCGTTTGCTTGATGAACGACGCCGCATGAACGACCGCAAGAGGCAGACGACCAACGCATTTGACTAACGCTTCAGCTTGGCTCGTTTGCGACGGTGATGTGATTTCTGGATCGAAACCTGCATCTCCAACTAGAAGGTTCGTCGCCTCTGTTAGGTCCAACGTCTGAAGTGCGAGTATCGGATACTGTACTCCAGCCGCATTCGTTAGAGCATTAGCAACATCGGCCGTCCGTGTGGTGAAGAGAATACTACCTCGGACATTGCTCCGAGGTAGATGCGAGCGAAGAAAGCTGAGGGCCTCGGGGTGAACGTTGTCAACGACCAGAAGCCAATCGATGTCGCTTCCGCGCGGCTCTTCCAGCCAGCGTCTCGCCAATGTTAGCTTTGCGTTCTGATCCTGAAGGTAGCGGCTGTGGTCGTCGACGAGATCGAGAATTTTAGCAAACCCTTGGTTTAGCTTGTCAACGGTGGTAGCGGATGTCCAGAAGATATGGGAGTACAAATTGTTTTCGAATGCGAGTGTTGCGTACTTCAACAGTAACTGAGTCTTCCCTAGTCCTGGCATCCCATGAATAGCGCAACGGCTTGGTAGATTGGTCGGGTGTTTGTTCAGGGCTTCATTGACAAATTCGAGTTCTTTCTCTCTTCCAGTGAAATGTGCCGAGAGAAGATCGATAGGAGCATCGTTGATACGTTGGAGTTGACGGTTGGCGTTCTCCGAACCTAGAATTCACAATCAAGGTCAGAAAGAATGTTCATATACTCTTTCTGTCTGCCGAAGCAGGTAGCGGATTGGCAAGCCAGTGAAAGCTTGGGGGAAAGCGCCAAACAAATCTTATCTGATTCCTATGGAACTGACTGACCTGGGGTTGAGGGAGGATAAAGGTGATAATTGACTTGATCACGTCCGACCAAGTTCACATTATCTGCGATAAGAGTACCGAGAGAAATGTTGCTCATGATGAGGATGATGGTGGGGGAAATCGACAGGCGCCCAGATGAGTATAGAGCGCGGCTCTTGCAAGTAAACGCTGTATGTAAACTCTGTATGATATTTTGTATGATAAACTGTATCATCACATTCCTCGACGAGAAAACAATACCCCACCCTCTTCTCGGGTCTCTCGCGAAATTGAATCGCCCCGAACCTTAGCAATTTCCCGATCCCTAATTAGCAATGCTGTTCTTTGAACCCGCCCTCGGTGATCAGGTTGATAATGAGTAGCCCAGAGGGAGTCAACCGAGCGTCGTAGACGAGAGGTTGGAGGATCTTGGAATGGAGGTTCGTGCTGATAGGCGTGCCGTCCTTCGGCTCCACAGCTTGAATGGCCTGTTCAATCTCGTCGGGCTTCAGCCTGTCTGAACCTGCAGCATTGATGAATCGGAGATCAACACCTGCATGGTCCTCAGGGACAATCAAGGTGGTAATGCGGGCGATACGGCGGATGAGCGCCTGCTGATCTGTAAAGCGGTCGTCAAGCCCCATGGAACCACTATCGTCACAGGATGACAGTGCGATAGAGGGACAAGCGGCCCGGACGCTTGAGATTTTTAGGATTTCTGGGGTCAGTGTTGGGGTCTTCACGGAGCCGGTTGGCCTTTGCGGTGAGTGTTTGAAGGAAAGGGTCGTTTTTGGGGAAAGACTTTTCGAATTTGCCTCGGATGTAGTCGCTCAGGCTTGTCTTGAATTCCTTGGCGCTGCTGGGTTTTGGAATCTCCTGAAGGGTATGGTGCGAACTGGATGGGTTATACGCCCATCATACGCTTGTGTCTCCCTAAGGATAAATTCTGGGAATGGATTAACGTAGACCCTGCAAGAGTTGTAGTGAGGTCGCGGTGGGGACATGTTTAATGAGGAAATGGTGGGAGCGGCCTGGACAAGTGGAGGATACCACGGCTTTGAAGCATCGGCAAACGAGCTCTGACAAACTCAAAGGCCGCTTCAACCCCACCTGAGTATGTTTGGAGGTTGAGAAATATCGAGAACTTCTTAAGGTTCGTCCATCGTTGTTGAGAGAAAAAGAGGTCCATGGTGGCCCAATCGATCAATTTCAAATCAGAGACAAAACGCGCGTAATACTCGAAGGATATGTGATCCATATGGCGTGAGGTGATCTGAGACCATAAGGCGACAAGCTGACGTTCTGAATAAGGACGAGTCCCAGGATATCTTAAGGAACATTGCAGACCGAAGAAGCGAAGATTTGTATTGTGAGCCAAGTTGATCTCGTTTTCAAACACATCTGAAAATTTATATGTTCAAGTGAGTGAGAGCAAGATAGAAAAGATATGCTGACCTCCTCGCAAGTGACCAAGCACGGAGGCGATATCACCGAAGGTGAGATATTCAAGACTTGAACCTAGCGTCTTGAGCAGTTTGGCCACTTCTTTTTCAGGGCCCCATTCTGTGAATCGGAAGTTGAGCGTATGCAAATCGGGACGGGGCTCGACACTGAGGAGTCGGCTGAATGCCTTCGAGTAAGAGTAAGGTAGGGTGACGGATTTTAGACTGCTGGGTAACGGGATTATGGGTGTCCCACTTTTTCTATAAGACAGGAAAGGACACGAAAAATCTGTCAAGGATGGGAAGGATGCGATGAATTTGCTTGCTTCTGCTGGGGATTGGCACCTTAGGTAGTTCATCTTCAGGTTTGTGACCCTTTGAAATCCTGAAAGAATTGCAGACTGCGCGGCATTATCGAGGTTCATGAACCGCAGAGAGCCAACCTCGAGCGTCGTTAGGTTTAATAGGCGCCTTGCCATCTGAGGCAATACTTCATCTACCTCTACCCATCGAGAACGACGTGTGCTGTGCTTTCGAATGACGATCGATAGCTTGCGAACGTATGGACAAGCGTAGATAACCGTATCGGCGAAATTCTTGGCATCGGGCAAGGTCTTTAGCCTGACATCACGAAAGAGGTGATACTGGCTGGCATGCAAGAATGTTCTGCAAATCAAACTGCATGCCCGTAAAGCCACCCAGTCATCTTGCAGGTTGTCAATGATCATTGTACACAGTTCGACGGGGAGGGAGTGGGACGCCATTCATGTGCTTGGTAATTGTTGGAGAAACAGTTTGAGCTCGTGAGGCAAACACGTGAGGAAATACAAGGTAACGACTAGTCACTGCGGGAAGTAAAGTCACTAAAATACATTGAATAAAGTCACTGAAAAGTATTCAGCCGCCTTATTACTTTTCAGTGAGGTCGTATTACCATGTTTTCGGAGTTTTGGTGATAGCAAATCCAACCAAAAAAAAAGGCGTGTAAAGACTGAGTAAATCGGTTTCAAATTTAACGAGACGACAATAGATAGAGACAGGAATGATACGTACTATAACACAAGTGGAAAGGATGACGGAAACCCAGCAATTGCAAAGTGAACTCCCTCACGACTCTCAGTTGATCGCAGGCCGGTCGTTCCCGCTTGGCTTTTCATCTTTGCTCACATCTCCCTCGATATCTTGTCCTTGTAGCTGACAGAGATGGGCCAGGATTGTCAAGTTAACGGGCTTACTGCGTTTGGGGTATTATACACAGTGGAAGGACCAGGGGTGAACGTAGCAGGGGAATAGTCTGGTAACCACCACACTGAGGTGAGGCGATGCTAACCCATCGAGTTGAATCCGATCAGGAGTGGTGTTTTGGCGTAGAAACAGTTATATATCCTCACGCCGAGCTGTAAATGCAAAATGCAATAATCACCTTCCGGTGGCCCTATCTGATGAAGTGTGAATTGACATGGTGAACCTTCAGCTGACGGCCATATTGGCGGTGCCTCTGATAAAGGCGAAAAACCACGCAGACGCGATACCAGCTGCAGGGATAGCAATGACGCAGAAGTGAACTCGGCCAGTTGGAAGAAGTGCCTAGTTGGAGCACACTCTTGCCCAGCTTGATGATGAACGGCAACATTTCAAGAAGCCATGGCTGGTCAGGAGAGGATCATTACAAGGCGTTGCAAATGCCACGTTGAACACGATATCAGCAAGTACCATTAGCGAAACTCTTGTATAATATGTGGAAATTGTGAGCCTTAAATGTATAAAGACCGTTGGTGAATCAGTTTCAAGTGTAACGACACAAGAATACAGAGTGCATAAGATGATACTGCTGGTAATGTGAAGAGAATGGCCTTCCGTCATTCTGAACGCTCACAACTCGTAGTCGATTGCAGGCAGGTCGTTCGTGGGTCTTCATCTTTGCTAATATCTCCCTGGATATCTCGTCCTTGTAGCTGAGAGAGAGTATGAGCTGTGTTTCGTGTGTGTGGGTGATCACTCCCGAGACACTTCTCAAAACCAGCTAAGGCCACCTTGTAAAGTGCAGCCGCCTCATCGAATCGTCTTTGGGACACATACACCGATGCGAGATTGTTCATGGAGGTGAGCGTAGATGGGTGATCAGCTCCTAGAAGCTTCTGCCTGCTGGCTAACACCTGCTTATAAAGCGTTTCCGCGTCGTCGTACTGTCCTTGGGATTCATACACCGATGCGACATTGTTCATAGAGGTAAGCGTAGACAGGTGATCAGCTCCTAGAAGCTTCTGCTTGGTGGCTAACGCCTGCTTATGAAGCATTTCTGCGTCGTCGTACCGTCCTTGGGAGTCATACACCAATGCGAGATTGTTCATTGAGACGAGTGTGTCGGGGTGATCAGCTCCTAGAAGCTTCTGCGTGACGGCTAACTCCTGCTTCTGCAGCGTTTCCGCGTCGTCGTACCGTCCTTGGGACACATACACCGATGCGAGATTGTTCATTGAGACGAGTGTGTCGCGGTGATCAGCTCCTAGAAGCTTCTGCATGCTGACTAACGCCTGCTTATGCAGCGTTTCCGCGTCGGAGTACCGTCCTTGGGATCTATACACCAATGCGAGATCGTTCATCGGGGTGAGCATGTGCGAGTGATCAGCCCCTAAATACTTGTTCGTCACTTCAATGACCTGCTTGTACAACTCCTCAGCTTCATCGTATCGTCCACATATCCGTAGATATTTTGCAGTATTGATCTCGGCCACTGTCAGCTCCTCGTTGAAGCCACCCGCGTCACCCCATGCTTTGTTTAGAGATCGTATATGCGGCACAAATTTCTGGCATTCAGGCCACGACTGTGGTGATTCGTAATCTTCGATATGTTGGAAAGCAAAACAGACAAGCGACACAGATAGTCGGAGCCACTGTTGATAGGTTTCCTCGGTCCTCGCAGACTCCTGTATCATGAATTGGACTAAATCGTGCATCCATAACGAAGAGTTTCCGATATTTGGTCGATGCTCAACCAGAGATAAGTTGTTGAGTTTTTGTATGGCTTCCTGAAAGTCGATTGGCGAGAGAATTAAAGAGATCAGTGAGGAAGATTCCAGATGTATGGGAGATGTCGGCTGAGTTGTAACAGCGCGACGCAATGGCGAATGACGCTTGCCCCATTCTTTCAGTCGTCGTAATGGGGTAAGCTTGGGTAACGATGGCGGTGGTGGCGAAGAGGATGTCGAGGGAACAGGGGATGTTGGTAATGGGTCAGCAAATGGTTGGGGATGTGACAGTTGCTTGGCGCCTTCAACAATCATCTTCACAGGAATGTTCTCTGGGTCAAGGAATGAGAGAACTTTCAGAAGATTGCTGATATCGCGAGATTCGTCATTCAGTTGATTGAACAAGTTAGAAAATGTGGCCGCAACAGATCGCTCCTCGTAAGTATTTAGATCATTCTCCCATCGAATCACCTATCAGCGTGTGAGTATTTGTATTCGAGGTAAGTGGAGCTACACGTACTTTCATCTTTTGTTTACTGTCAAACAGCTCGAGCATATCATCTAAAGTGGTACCCGTTTGCTTGATGTACGACGCCGCATGGACGACGGCAAGAGGCAGACGACCAACGGAATTGACCAATGCTTCGGCTTGGCTCATTTGCGACAGTGATCTGATTTCTGGATCGAAACCTGCATCTCCAACTAGAAGGTTCGTCGCCTCTGTTAGGTCCAACGTCTGAAGTGCGAGTATAGGATACTGTACTCCAGCCGCATTCGTTAGAGCATTAGCAACATCGGCCGTCCGTGTGGTGAAGAGAATGCTACCTCGGACATTGCTCCGAGGTAGATGCGAGCGAAGAAAGCCGAGCGTATCGCGGTGAACGTTGTCAACGATCAGAAGCCAATCGATGCGGGGCTCTTCCAACCAGCGTCTCGTCGATGTTAGCTTTGCGTTCTGATCCTGAAGGTAGCGGCTGTGGTCGTCGACGAGATCGAGAATCTTAGCAAACCCTTGGTTTAGCTTGTCGACGGTGGTAGCGGATGTCCAGAAGATATGCGAGTACAAATGGTTTTCGAATGCGAGTGTTGCGTACTTCAACAGCAACTGAGTCTTCCCTAACCCTGGCATCCCATGAATAGCGCAACGGCTTGGCAGATTTCTTGGGTGTTTGTTGAGCGCTTCCTTTATAAATTCGCATTCTTTCACTCTTCCAGTGAAATGTGCTGAGAGAAGATCGATAGGAGCATCGTTGATACGTTGGGGCAAGCCTGACTGCCGTTTGGCGTTCTCTGGTCCTAGAATTCACAAGCAACGTCAGAAGGAATTTTCATATACTCATTCTGCTGCGAAGCGAAGCAGATGGCAGATTGGCAAGCAGATGAGACGAGCCGTGAAAGGTTTGCCTTGCGCGCAAGTATAAAACGCAGGTCACCAGCCAAATCAAATCAAATGACATCTGCTTCGCATTATTGAAAAAGTGTGATCATTGAACTGACTGACCTGGGGCTGAGGGAGGGTAAAGGTGATAATGAAATTGGTCACGTCCGGCCAAGTTCACTGTACCATGATTCGCGTTGAGGGTACCTAAAGGAATGCCGCCCATGGTGAAGGTGATGGTGGTGAGAAAGGCGTAATGCGATAGGCGCCCAAACTGACAGTGTTTTTACCAAATCCCACGTGGACTGACGAGCTGGGATTTTTCCCAAGTTACGAAGACGGTGAGGTACGAGGCTCGTGTGGACGATATGTTAATTTTTGCGCTCGCGTCAGAGGGCGCATTTTCACTGCCGCCCGTACAAGTCTACCCGACATGAAGGTGTTTGGGGTGGGAGGTTGATTCATGGCATTCCTCCAACTTCGACCTTAGTGAATAATGGGAATAGAGTAATTTCACTCCAACGGACTCTCGCAATGCACTCCTAAGCCACTACCATGTATGTGATCAGCAGCAACATTAACCAGGCCTCGGTGCTCGCCGCGAAATGAATGAATGAATACCCACAAGGTCGATTACCGCTACTTGAAGACCAGGTATGCGACCAGCAGTTTACATGTCTGAACGCGCAGATAATTGGAGCCAGGCCTGGTAAGTTTCTTCGTCGCACTCTCCTGTATTGTGATTTGAATAAAACCGTGCATCTATAACGAACGCTTTCGATATGGGATCCAAGTTCAAATAGAGACAGGTTCTGGAACTTCCGTGTCGCCATCTGGATCGGTGAGATGATAAAGTTGATCAACGGCGGAAGCTCTTAAGGTAGACAAGAACCATCATCGGTGCAGTCAGGTTTGACTCACTACTGGGTCCGTTTGTTGACGTGGGTCAGCGTATGTGAGCATTTGCATTTGACGCAAGTGGTAGATAAGCGTACTCTCATCTTTTGCTGATGGTAGTGTTGCCGCCTGCCTGAGTTGACACCGGTCCAAATCGGATCCAGCTTGGTTATTTCACAACTTGACACCAACTCAGCCAGCTTGGTCAACACCGGTGCAACTCGTTGTATGCTTAGAAATACTTTCTCATGTGCTAATAAACTGTTGGCTCGATTGATTGATATCTTAGCCTGATTTTTTTCACACTGAAGTTTGACTCAGCTCTTTTTACAGGAATCCGAAAGGGTATACCCCCTCATATATAAAGTTGCCCTCAATATCCTACCAGTGCAGGCCTCAGCTGTCCCATGCGAACGCATTTTTTCATCAGGCAAAGAGACATGTGCCCTTCGGCGCAGCCTCTTGTCTGCATCCATGCTTGAGGTGCTACAAGTCTTGAAGCATCTTTACAAGCAAGACTGCCTCGATTTTGCCTCACATTGGGTGGCCAGAGAGGAGGATTATTCCATTGAAACGGCCACAGAGGCCGCAATCAATGAGCTTGTGTCGGCAGGAAAATCTGAGGAGTTGTTGGATCTACTCTGCAATATGGACAGCCCAGGGTGAGCTAGCACAACCTCGCATGTATCTAAATGTCCAATCCATACTTTCTGTCTCCTTCCGCACCTTTTTTGAACTCGTCATCCGCTTCTTGAGCCGCTGGCTATGCCCTTCGGGGAATGCCGACTTGTACATTCAACTTGCCAGTTGCACCGGTGTCAACTCGACCGACCGAGTTGGAACCAAGTTAGCAACTCGACTTACACCGGACTGGACCGCGGCAACACTAGCTGATGGGATACGCCGGATAGGGCATGAAAGGGGAGGTCGGAGAGGGAGGTTGGGTCATTACGGTAGCGACTATGCAAGTCCTTGTCACCTAAAATAGGGTCGTCTTCGTCTGGAGAGATCAAGTCACCCCAGTTGTTTCGTGGATGAAGTTTAGGTGGTGGATCTGTAGGCATCTCATATGGGCCATATTAGGGTCGTGTTTCTGAACCGAACGACGACCTGGACGAGAAGAGAGTGAATGAGATTTTAGAGAAAGACCTAAAGAGAAACGAGGCAAGGCTGGGAGAGTGAGTGGTTTTTCAAACATGATTATGATGAGAGGATGAGGGGGACATGAGAAAGTGAATTGACGATCGTGTGTCTGACTGTATTCTCACGATGTAGGAAACACGGCCATCCGTGAAATATCTATAAATGTCTACTTTGGTTGTAGCTGAGAGAGATTACGAGCTGTGGCTCGTGTGTGTGGGTGATCACTCCCGAGACACTTCTCAAAACCAGCTAAGGCCACCCTGTAAAGTGCAACTGCCTCATCGAATCGTCCCTGGGACTTATACACGAATGCGAGATTGTTCATGGAGGTGAGTGTGTCGGGGTGATCAGTTCCTAGAAGCTTCTGCCTGCTGGCTAACACCTGCTTATTCAGTGTCTCCGCGTCGTCGTACCGTCCTTGGGAGTCATACACAGATGCAAGATTGTTCATTGAGACGAGTGTGTCGGGGTGATCAGCTCCTAGAAGCTTCTGCTTGGTGGCTAACGCCTGCTTATGAAGTGTCTCCGCGTCGTCGTACCGTCCTTGGGATGTATACACCAATGCGAGATTGTTCATTGAGGTGAGCGTAGACAGGTGACCAGCTCCTAGAAGCTTCTGCGTGGTAGCAAACACCTGCTTCTGCAGCGTTTCCGCGTCGTCATACCGTCCTTGGTACTTATACACCAATGCGAGATTGTTCATGGAGACGAGTGTGTCGGGGTGATCAGCTCCTAGAAGCTTCTGCGTGCTGGCTAACACCTGCTTATGCAGCGTTTCCGCATCGTCGTACCGTCCTTGGGATTCATACACCAATGCGAGATTGTTCATCGCGGTGAGCGTATAAGGGTGATGAACCCCTAAATACTTGTTCGTCACTTCAATGACCTGCTTGTACAACTCCTCAGCTTCATCATATCGTCCACATTTGTGTAAATATTTTGCAGAATTGATCTCGGCCACTGTCAGCCCCTTGTTGAAGCCACGCGCGTCACCCCATGCTTTGTTCAGAGATCGTATATGCGGCACAAATTTCTGGCATTCAGGCCACGACTGTGGTGATCTGTAATCTTCGATGTGGTCGAAGGCAAAACAAACAAGGGACACAGATAGTCGGAGCCATGTTTGATAGGTTTCCTCTGTCCTCGCAGACTCCTGTATCATGAATTGGACCAAATCGTGCATCCACAATGCAGAATCTCCGATATTTGGTCGATGCTCAACCAGAGATAGGTTGTTGAGTTTTTGTATGGCTTCCTGAAAGTCGATTGGCGAGAGAATTAGGGATATCAATGAAGAAGGTTCCGAAGGTATCGGAGATGTCGACTTCGTCTCGTCGGGTTCAGTTTTCATGGTGCGACGTGATGGCGAATGCCGCTTGTCCCGTCGTCGTAATGGGGTAAGCTTGGGTAACGATGGCGGTTGTGGCGAAGACGATGTCGAGGCAACGGGGGATGTTGGTAATGGGTCAGCAAATGGTTGGGAATGTGACAGTCGCTTGGCGCCTTCAACAATCATCTTCACAGGAATGTTCTCTGGGTCAAGGAATGAGAGAACTTTCAGAAGATTGCTGATATCGCGAGATTCGTCATTCAGTTGATTGAACAAGTTAGAAAATGTGGCCGCGACAGATCGCTCCTCGTAAGTATTTAGATCATTCTCCCATCGAATCACCTATCAGCGTGTGAGCATTTGTATGGAGGTAAGTGGAGATCCACGTACTTTCATCTTTTGTTTACTGTCAAACAGCTCGAGCATATCATCTAGAGTGGTACCCGTTTGCTTGATGTACGATGCCGCATGGACGACAGCAAGAGGCAGACGACCAACGGAATTGACCAATGCTTCGGCTTGGCTCATTTGTGATGGTGACGTGAGTTCTGAATCGAAACCTGCATCTCTAACTAGAAGGTTCGTCGCCTCTGTTAGGTCCAACGTCTGAAGTGCGAGTATCGGATACTGTACTCCAGCGGCATTCGTTAAAGCATTAGCAACATCGGCCGTCCGTGTGGTGAAGAGAATGCTACCTCGGACATTGCTCCGAGGTAGGTGCGAGCGAAGAAAGCTGAGCGAATCGCGGTGAACGTTGTCAACGACCAGAAGCCAATTGATGTCGCTTCCGCGGGGCTCCTCCAACCAGCGTCTTGCCGATGTAAGCTTTGCGTTCTGATCCTGAAGGTAGCGGCTGTGGTCGTCGACGAGATCGAGAATTTTAGTAAACCCTTGGTTTAGCTTGTCGACGGTGGTAGCCGATGTCCAGAAGATATGGGAGTACCAATGGTTTTCGAATGCTAGTTTTGCGTACTTCAACAGTAACTGAGTCTTCCCTAGTCCTGGCATCCCGTATATAGCGCAACGGCTTGGTAGATTAGTCGGGTGTTTGTTGAGCGCTTCATTTACAAATTCGAGTTCTTTCACTCTTCCAGTGAAATGTGCTGAGAGAAGATCGATGGGGGCATCGTTCATACGTTGGGGCAAGCCTGACTGACGGTTGGCGTCTAGAATGTAGAAGTAACGTCAGAAGGACTGCTCATAACTCTTTCTGCCTGCGAACCGAAGCAGATGACGGATTGGCGAGCAGGTGAAAAGGTTTGCCCTTGGCGCAAGCGTAAAACATAGACCACCCGTCAAATCAAGCTAAATGGCGTCCGGTTCACATTATCATTATGGAACTGACTGACCTGGGGCTGAGAGAGGATAAATGGCGACATTCGTCACTTGATCGCCTCCCACCAAGTTCATTGTACCATGATTTACGTTGAGCGTACGGAGAGAAATGCTCATGATGAGGGTGATAATGAGAAATCGATAGACGCCCAAACTGACAAAGCGGCGGTCTTATCATATGCAACGCATTGGCTTTTGAAGCTGATATTTTCGTATGGCAAAGTACTTCATTAACAAGGAAGCGATACTTGGACTTAACACACCGTGATTTCATACTTCCATGCCTAGTCACCAAGTTTACTCGCCTTTCTTCAATGCCGTTTCTGGAACTTGGACCTTGGTGATCAGGTTGACAATGAACAGCCCAAGGGGGGATGGGGGAGGGAGCCAGTCAGTGAGAGTGACGTGAGCCACAGGGGAGTCATATTGTGAGGCGGTAGCATGGAGGGAACAACGACAATGTCCAGAGAGCTAGTGGGCAGGATTCCGTCTCTACGCCCGATCAGCTATTCCCATTCCCTCCAAAAGGCTCCTCGTCCGCCTACTACCAACGACCTCCCCCGGGCTAATAAAAACACTCCTCGCCATTGCTTGAAAGATAGAATCGCAGACAATCGGTTACGCCAATACACCACTCCGATGTACATAAAAAAAGGTCCGTTTGGGGTAACCATTTGCTCAAACTCATCTTCCGACTTACCATCCATCTTGCCATAGTCAGGACCATGGCAGACCTAGGCGGGAGCAAGGATTTGATAAATTGAGGTCATCTTCATCTGGAGATCAAGTAACCCCGGCTGTCTCGTCGATGAAGTTTAAGTGGTGGATCTGAAGGCATCTCATACGGGCCATTGTAAGGTCGGCATTATTAGGGTCGTGTTTCTGAACCGAACGACGATCTGGACAAGAAGAGAGTGAATGAGATTTTATAGAAAGACCTAAAGAGAAACGAGAGAAACAAGGCAAGGCTGGGAGAGTGAGTGGTTTTTCAGATATGATGATGAGAGGATGAGGGGGACATGAGAAAGTGAATTGACCATCGTGTGTGTCTGACTGTATTCTCACGATGTATGAAACACCGCAAATGACTACTTTGCTTGTAGCTGAGAGAGCTTTTGAGCTATGGTTTGTATGTATGGGTGATCACTCCCGAGACACTTCTCAAAACCAGCTAAGGCCACCTTGTAAAGTGCAACTGCCTCATCGAATCGTCCTTGGGAGTAATACACAGATGCGAGATTGTTCATAGAGGTGAGTGTAGACGGATGATCAGCTCCTAGAAGCTTCTGGGTGCTGGCTAACGCCTGCTTATGAAGCGTTTCCGCCTCATCGTACCATCCTTGGGACTCATACACAGATGCGAGATTGTTCATAGAGGTGAGTGTAGACGGATGATCAGTTCCTAGAAGCTTCTGCCTGCTGGCTAACACCTGCTTATGAAGGGTCTCCGCCTCATCGTACCGTCCTTGGGATGTATACACCAATGCGAGATTGTTCATTGAGGTGAGCGTAGACAGGTGACCAGCTCCTAGAAGCTTCTGCGTGACGGCTAACTCCTGCTTCTGCAGCGTTTCCGCGTCGTCGTACCGTCCTTGGGAGTCATACACTGATGCGAGATTGTTCATGGAGGTGTGTGTGTTGGGGTGATCAGCTCCTAGAAACTTCTGCGTGATGGCTAACACCTGCTTATGCAGCGTCTCCGCCTCATTGTACTGTCCTTGGGAGTAATACACCGATGCGAGATCGTTCATCGAGGTGCGCGTGTACGAGTGATCAGCCCCTAAACACTTGTTCGTCGCTTCAATGACCTGTTTGTACAACTCCTCAGTTTCATCATATCGTCCACTACTCCACAGATATCTTGCGGTATTGATCTTGGCCACTGTCAGCTCCTCGTTGAAGCCACGCGCGTCACCCCATGCTTTGTTCAGAGATCGTAAATGCGGCACAAATTTCTGGCATTCAGGCCACGACTGTGGTGATCTGTAATCTTCGATATGTTGGAAAGCGAAACAGACAAGCGACACAGATAGTCGGAGCCATTGTTGATAAGTTTCCTCTGTCCTCGCAGACTCCTGTATCATGAATTGGACCAAATCGTGCATCCACAACGAAGAGTCTCCGATATTTGGTCGATGCTCAACTAGAGATAAGTTGTTGAGCTTTTGTATGGCTTCCTGAAAGTCGATTGGGGAGAGAATTAGGGACACCAATGAAGAAGATTCCGAAGGTATCGGAGATATCGACTTCGTCTCGTCAGTTTCAGTTTTAATAGCGTGACGCGATGGCGAATGACGCTTGCCCCGTTCTTTCAGTTGTCGTAATGGGGTAAGCTTGGGTAATGGTGGTGGTGATAGCGAAGAGGATGTCGAGGCAACGGGGGATGCTGGTAACGGGTCGGCAAATGGGCTTGGACTCTCAGAATGTGACAGTCGCTTGGCGCCTTCAACAATCATCTTCACAGGAATGTTCTCTGGGTCAAGGAACGAGAGAACTTTCAGAAGATTGCTGATATCGCAAGATTCGTCATTCAGTTGAGTGAACAAGTTAGAAAATGTGGCCGCGACAGATCGCTCCTCGTAAGTATTTAGATCATTCTCCCATCGAATCACCTATCAGCGTGTGAGCATTTGTATGGAGGCAAGTGGAGATAAAGTACTTTCATCTTTTGTTTACTGTCATACAGCTCGAGCATATCATCTAGAGTGGTACCCATTTGCTTGATGTACGACGCCGCATGGACGACAGCAAGAGGCAGACGACCAACGGAATTGACCAATGCTTCGGCTTGGCTCATTTGCGATGGTGATGTGATTTCTGGATCGAAACCTGCATCTCCAACTAGAAGGTTCGTCGCCTCTGTTAGGTCCAACGTCTGAAGTGCGAGTACCGGATACTGTACTCCAGCCGCATTCGTTAGAGCATTAGCAACATCGGCCGTCCGTGTGGTGAAGAGAATGCTACCTCGGACATTGCTCCGAGGTAGATGCAAGCGAAGAAAGCTGAGGGCATCGCGGTGAACGTTGTCAACGACCAGAAGCCAATCGATGTCGCTTCCGCGCGGCTCTTCCAACCAGCGTCTTGCCAATGTAAGCTTTGCGTTCTGATCCTGAAGATAGCGGCTGGGATCGTCGACGAGATCGAGAATTTTAGTAAACCCTTGGTTTAGCTTGTCGACGGTAGTAGCCGATGTCCAGAAGATATGGGAGTACCAATGGTTTTCGAATGCGAGTGTTGCGTACTTCAACAGTAACTGAGTCTTCCCTAGGCCTGGCATCCCGTAAATAGCGCAACAGCTTGGTAGATTGCTTGGGCGTGTGCTCAGCGCTTCCTTTATAAATTCCAATTCTTTCTCTCTTCCAGTGAAATGTGCCGAGAGATGATAGAGAGGGGCATCGTTGATACGTTGGAGTTGACGGTTGGCGTTCTCCCAACCTAGAATTCGCAATCAAGGTCAGAAAGAATGTTCATATACTCTTTCTGTCTGCCGAAGCAGGTGGCGGATTGGCAAGCCGGTGAAAGCTTGGGGGAAAGTGCCAAACAAATTGTATCTGCTTCCTATGGAACTGACTGACCTGGGCTTGAGGGAGGATAAAGGTGATAGTTGACTTGATCACGTCCGACCAAGTTCACATTATCTGCGATGAGAGTACCGAGAGAAATGTTGCTCATGATGAGGGTGATGGTGGGAAGAGATAATTGAGAGGCGCCCAGATGAGTATTCTATTTTTATAGAGTGCACTGACCACAAACCACCACACTGAGGTGAGGCGATGCTAATCCATCTAGTTGAATCCGATCAGGCATGGAGTTTTGGCGTCGAAACAGTTATATGTCCTCACGCCGGGCTGTAAATGCAAAATGCAATAATCACCTTCCGGTGGCCCTATCTGATCAAGTATGAAGTGACCTGTATGGTGAACCTTCAGCTGACAGTTACATTGGCCGTGCCTCTGATGACCACGCAGATGGGATATCAGTTGCAGGGATACAACGACGCAGAAGTACTCTTAGGGGGAGTCGGCCAGCCGGAGTGCCTAGTTGGGGGACACTCTTGCCCAGCTTGATGATGAAGCGGCAACACTACAAGAAGCCATGGCTGGTCAGGAGAGGACATATTACAAGGCGTTGCAAATGCCACGTTGAACACGATATCAGCAAGTACCATTAGTGAAAGGCTTGATAATATGTGGAAATTGTGAGCTTTAAAGGTATAAAGACCGTCGGTGAATCGGTTTCAAGTTTAACGGCACAAGAATACAGAGTGCATAAGATGATACCGCTGGTAATGTGAAGAGAATGGCCTTCCGTCACTCTGAACCCTCACAACTCGTAGTTAATCACAGGCCGGTCGTTCGTGGGTGCCTCTTCATCTTTGCTAACATCTCCCTGGATATCTCGTCCTTGTAGCTGAGAGAGATGACGAGCTGTGATTCGTGTGTGTGGGTGATCACTACCGAGACACTTCTCCGAACCAGCTAAGACCACCTTGAAAAGTGCAACCGCCTCATCGAATCGTCCTTGGGACTTATACACAGATGCGAGATTGTTCATAGAGGTGAGTGTGTCGGGGTGATCAGCTCCTAGAAGCTTCTGCTTGCTGGCTAACGCCTGCTTATGAAGCGTTTCCGCATCGTCGTATCGTCCTTGGGAGTCATACACCAATGCGAGATTGTTCATAGAGGTGAGTGTGTCGGGGTGATCAGCTCCTAAAAGCTTCTGCCTGCTGGCCAACGCCTGCTTATGCAGCGTTTCCGCATCGTCGTATCGTCCTTGGGAGTCATACACCAATGCGAGATTGTTCATAGAGGTGAACGTAGATGGGTGATCAGCTCCTAGAAGCTTCTGCGTGCTGGCTAACACCTGCTTATGAAGCATTTCCGCATCGTCGTACCGTGCTTGGGACTTATACACCGATGCGAGATTGTTCATGGAGAGGAGTGTGTCGGGGTGATCAGCTCCTAGAAGCTTCTGCTTGGTGGCTAAGGCCTGCTTATGAAGCATTTCTGCGTCGTCGTACTGTCCTTGGGAGTCATACACCAATGCGAGATTGTTCATAGAGGTGAGTGTGTCGGGGTGATCAGCTCCTAAAAGCTTCTGCCTGCTGGCTAACACCTGCTTATGTAGCGTTTCCGCGTCATCGTACCGTCCTTGGGACTTATACACCAATGCGAGATTGTTCATGGAGACGAGTGTGTCGGGGTGATCAGCTCCTAGAAGCTTCTGCGTGCTGGCTAACACCTGCTTATGCAGCGTTTCCGCATCGTCGTACCGTCCTTGGGATTCATACACCAATGCGAGATTGTTCATCGCGGTGAGCGTATAAGGGTGATGAACCCCTAAATACTTGTTCGTCACTTCAATGACCTGCTTGTACAACTCCTCGGCTTCATCGTATCGTCCACATTTGTGTAGATATCTTGCAGTATTCATCTTGGCCACTGTCAGCTCCTCGTTGAAGCCACGCGCGTCACCCCATGCTTTGTTCAGAGATCGTATATGCGGCACAAATTTCTGGCATTCAGGCCACGACTGTGGTGATGCGTAATCTTCGATATGTTGGAAAGCAAAACAGACAAGCGACACAGATAGTTGGAGCCATGTTTGATAAGTATCCTCTGTCCTCGCGGACTCCTGTATCATGAATTGAACCAAATCGTGCATCCACAATGAAGAGTCTCCGATATTTGGTCGATGCTCAACCAGAGATAGGTTGTTGAGCTTTTGTATGGCTTTTTGAAACTCGATTGGCGAAAGAATTAAGGAAATCAGTGAAGAGGATTCCAAAGGTATCCGAGACGTCGGCCTTGTGTGGTAAATTTCAGTTTTAATAGCACGACGCAATGGCGAATGACGCTTGCCCCATTCTTTCAGTCGTCGTAATGGGGTAAGCTTGGGTAATGGCGGTGGTGGCGAAGAGGATGTCGAGGCAACGGGGGATGTTGGTAATGGGCCAGCAGATGGTCCTGGGTTATGGGAATGTGACAATCGCTTGGCGCCTTCAACAATCATCTTCACGGGTACGTTCTCTGGGTCAAGGAATGAGAGAACTTTCAGAAGATTGTTGATATCGCGAGATTCGTCATTCAGTTGAGTGAACAGGTTAGAAAATGTGGCGGCGACGGATCGCTCCTCGTAAGTATTTAGATCATTCTCCCATCGAATCACCTATCAGCGTGTGAGCATTTGTATTTGAGGTAAGTGGAGATGCACGTACTTTCATCTTTTGTTTACTGTCAAACAGCTCGAGCATATCATCTAAAGTGGTACCCGTTTGCTTGATGTACGACGCCGCATGGACGACAGCAAGAGGCAGACGACCAACGGAATTGACCAATGTTTGGGCTTGGCTCATTTGTGATGGTGATGTGATTTCTGGATCGAAACCTGCATCTCCAACTAGAAGGTTCGTCGCCTCTGTCAGGTCCAACGTCTGAAGTGCGAGTATCGGATACTGTACTCCAGCCGCATTCGTTAGAGCATTAGCAACATCGGCCATCCGTGTGGTGAAGAGAATGCTACCTCGGACATTGCTCCGAGGTAAATGCGAGCGAAGAAAGCTGAGCGAATCGCGGTGAACGTTGTCAACGACCAGAAGCCAATCGATGTCGCTTCCGCGGGGCTCTTCCAACCAGCGTCTCGCCGATGTTAGTTTTGCGTTCTGATCCGGAAGGAAGCGGCTGCGGTCGTCGACGAGATCGAGAATTTTAGTAAACCCTTGGTTTAGCTTGTCGACGGTGGTAGCTGATGTCCAGAAGATATGGGAGTACCAATGGTTTTCGAATGCGAGTGTTGCGTACTTCAACAGTAACTGAGTCTTCCCTAGGCCTGGCATCCCATGAATAGCGCAACGGCTTGGTAGATTTCTTGGGTGTTTGTTGAGCGCTTCATTTACAAATTCGAGTTCTTTCACTCTTCCAGTGAAATGTGCCGAGAGAAGATCGATGGGAGCATCGTTCATATGTTGGGGCAAGCCTGACTGCCGTTTGGCGTTCTCTGGTCCTAGAATTCACAAGCAACGTCAGAAGTGATTTTCATATAATCTTTCTGCTGCGAAACGAAGCAGATGAGACGAGCCGTGAAAGGTTTGCCTTGCGAGCAAGTATCAAATCAAATAGTATCTGCTTCGCATCATTGAAAAATGTCATCATTGAACTGACTGACCTCGGGCTGAGGGAGGGTAAAGGTGATAATGGACTTGATCACGTCCGGCCAAGTTCACTGTGCTATGATTTGCGTTGAGGGTACCCAAAGAAATGCCGCTCATGATGAAGGTGATGGTGGTTAGAAAGAGATAATGCGATAGACGCCCAAACTGAGGAAGCGGTGTTTTATCAAATCCCACGCGGACTAATCCATTTCACAAGTTACGAAGACGGTGTCCAGGAGATACGAGGCTCGTGTGGACAATTATGTTTTACAACCGAGTTGTCCTCAGTGATCTTGGCCTATGGATAAGATTTTTATTGAAATATCAGCTTGGCGGATGTACAAGCATAGTGACATCTCCCCCCTCAACGACAGCACCATGACGATTATGCAATGAGTGTCGAGGCAGTGGCCGAATCGTACTTGAAGGTCGGAGGGATCTGCTGCTTCGTCTTGTAATAACGGGCGAGGCGATGGATACGCGACTCGATCAAGATCAAGCGGAATTTGGAGTCTTTGTCTTTCCTGTTCGTCTCTAGGTGGACCAATCGTTGGCATTATTAGGGTCGTGTTTCTGAACCGAACGACGACCTGGACGAGGAGAGAGCGAATGACCTAAAGAGAAACGAGAGAAATGAGAGAAACGAGGCAAGGCTGGGAGAGTGAGTGGTCTTTCAGACATGATGATGATGAGAGGATGAGGGGGACATGAGAAAGTGAATTGACGATCGTGTGTGTCTGACTGTATTCTCATGATGTATGAAACGCAGCCATCCATGAAATATCTATAAATGACTACTTTGCTTGTAGCAGAGAGAGATTATGAGCTGTGGTTCGTGTGTGTGGGTGATCACTACCGAGACACTTCTCAGAACCAGCTAAGACCACCCTGTAAAGTGCAACCGCCTCATCGAATCGTCCTTGGGAGTGATACACAGATGCGAGATTATTCATGGAGGCGAGTGTGTCGGGGTGATCGGCTCCTAGAAGCTTCTGCTTGGTGGCTAACGCCTGCTTATGCAGAGTTTCCGCGTCGTCGTATCGTCCTTGGAAGTAATACACCGATGCAAGATTGTTCATTGAGATGAGTGTGTCGGGGTGATCAGCTCCTAGAAGCTTCTGCTCGGTGGCTAACGCCTGCTTATGAAGCATTTCCGCGTCGTCATACCGTCCTTGGTTCTTATACACCAATGCAAGATTGTTCATCGAGATGAGTGTGTTGGGGTGATCAGCTCCTAGAAGCTTCTGCATGGTAGCTAACACCTGCTTATGCAGCGTTTCTGCGTCGTCGTAGTGTCCTTGGGACATATACACCGATGCGAGATTGTTCATGGAGAGGAGTGTGTCGGGGTGATCAGCTCCTAGAAGCTTCTGCCTGTTGGCTAACACCTGCTTATGAAGCGTTTCCGCATCGTCGTTTCGTCCTTGGGACATATACACCGTTGCGAGATTGTTCATAGAGGTGAGCGTAGATGGGTGATGAGCTCCTAGAAGCTTCTGCCTGGTGGGTAACGCCTGCTTATGCAGCGTTTCCGCGTCGTCGTATCGTCCTTGGGATTCATACACCAATGCAAGAATGTTCATAGAGGCGAGCATGTACGAGTGATCAGCCCCTAAATGCTTCTTCGTCACTTCAATGACCTGCTTGCACAACTCCTCGGCTTCATCATATCGTCCACATTCCTGTAGATATGTTGCAGTATTGATCTTGGCCACTGTCAGCCCCTCGTTGAAGCCACGCGCGTCACCCCATGCTTTGTTCAGAGATCGTATATGCGGCACAAATTTCTGGCATTCAGGCCACGACTGTGGTGATCTGTAATCTTCGATATGTTGGAAAGCAAAACAGACAAGCGACACAGATAGTTGGAGCCACTGATGATAAGTTTCCCCGGTCCTCGCAGACTCCTGTATCATGAATTGGACCAAATCGTGCATCCACAACGAAGAGTCTCCGATATTTGGTCGATGCTCAACTAGAGATAGGTTGTTGAGCTTTTGTATGGCTTTCTGAAACTCGATTGGCGAGAGAATTAGGGATATCAGTGAAGAAGATTCCAGATGTATGGGAGATGTCAGCTGAGTTGTAACGGCGCGACGCAATGGCGAATGACGCTTGCCCCATTCTTTCAGTCGTCGTAATGGGGTAAGCTTGGGTAACGATGGCGGTGGTGGCGAAGAGGATGTCGAGGCAACGGGGGATGTTGGTAATGGGTCAGCAAATGGTTGGGAATTTGACAATCGCCTGGCTCCTTCAACAATCATCTTCACGGGTATGATCTCTGGGTCAAGGAATGAGAGAACCTTCAGAAGATTGCTGATATCGCGAGATTCATCATTCAGTTGATTGAACAAGTTAGAAAATGTGGCCGCGACAGATCGCTCCTCGTAAGTATTTAGATCATTCTCCCATCGAATCACCTATCAGCGTGTGAGCGTTTGTATTCGAGGTAAGTGGAGATACACGTACTTTCATCTTTTGTTTACTGTCAAACAGCTCGAGCATATCATCTAGAGTGGTACCCGTTTGCTTGATGTACGACGCCGCATGGACGACAGCAAGAGGCAGACGACCAACGGAATTGACCAATGCTTCGGCTTGGCTCATTTGTGATGGTGGTATGGTTTCCGAATTGAAACCTGCATCTGCAACTAGAAGGTTCGTCGCCTCTGCGAGGTCCAATGTCTGAAGTGCGAGTATCGGATACTGTACTCCAGCCGCATTCGTTAGAGCATTAGCAACATCGGCCGTCCGTGTGGTGAAGAGAATGCTACCTCGGACATTGCTCCGAGGTAGATGCGAGCGAAGAAAGCTGAGCGTATCACGGTGAACGTTGTCGACGACCAGAAGCCAATCGATGCGCGGCTCTTCCAACCAGCGTCTTGCCGATGTTAGCTTTGCGTTCTGATCCTGAAGGAAGCGGCTGCGGTCGTCGACGAGATCGAGAATTTTAGCAAACCCTTGGTTTAGCTTGTCGACGGTGGTAGCGGATGTCCAGAAGATATGCGAGTACAAATTGTTTTCGAATGCGAGCGTTGCATACTTCAACAGCAACTGAGTCTTCCCTAACCCTGGCATCCCATGAATAGCGCAACGGCTTGGTAGATTTCTTGGGTGTTTGCTGAGCGCTTCTTTTATTAATTCGCATTCTTTCACTCTTCCAGTGAAATGTGCTGAGAGAAGATCGATAGGAGCATCGTTGATACGATGGGGTACTAGAATTCACGTCAGAAGGAATGTTCTCTGAGGCAGGTGAAAGGTTTGCCTTGCACGACTTCCCCTAGATTGACATTGATTTGATGACCTCCCACCAAGTTCACCGTACCACGATTTACGTTCAACGTGAGCATGATGATAACGCACGAACGATGATAACGCACTGACCACTTGCCTCGTGTTAGTTAGCCGATGAGAGTAAACCATAAACAGAATACAAGCTATCATCCAAACGGAGATATCACAAACTCTTAAAGACCAAAAACAATAATCCTTTTTCTTTCACCCAACTTCCTCAATGGCCCCCATTCGGTTCTCTCGCCGCAGTCGTTCTTCCCTCACTTTTTATCATTCCCCTCTCACTTTCGCTCCAAATATCACTCCCGGTACTTATGTCGATTCCGACTCTTCAATAGACAATCATCTCTCTCCATCTCTCTCCCTCTTTCCCCCCTCTCACGACCCTTCTCCTCCTCCCCCTTCTCGTCGTCGGGTCCCTCCCGGAAAACGTCCTTCGTTGGGTTACATCCCTCGTCCCCCAAATGCTTTCATGCTCTTTCGCGCCGATTTCGTCCGCCAGAAACACGTCCCGGGCTCTATCGAGACTAACCATGGCTCGCTCTCCAAAATAATCGGCAACTGTTGGAAAGCTCTTCCACTCGAAGAGAAGCATGTGTGGGAAGTAAAGGCCAAGATCGCCAAAGCCGAACACAAAGTTCGCTACCCAGACTACCGCTTCCGTCCCGTCCATAACAAGAATAAGGACAAGAAGAAGGAAAAACCCTCCCCTTCGGTCGAGGACGAACGCAGATGCGAACAGGTCGCTCAGTTTCTTCTCGAAGGCAAGAAAGGTGACGAACTCGCCGCCGCCGTCCGCAACCTCGACCATCACCGCGGTTTCGATGACCATCAATTCTACCACCCCAACCCGTTACCCCCCCACCCCGCACTCGGTCATCGCCGCTCATCCTCCGTACCCCTTCCCACCCCCCACTTGGCTATGCCCACCCTTCCGTTCCTCGCAGTTTCACGTCCCGACTCTCCCGTCGGAAACATTTCACGATCGACACGCTTCATGCTTGGTCAACGTCGCGCTTCCAGCGCTCGTCCTGCTTTCCACCCCGTATACCCTGTACTCACCCCCGACTCGCTCCAACATGACGACTCTCCCCTCCCCGAGGTCGATACCTCCCTCTTCGAGCCGTCCTTCCTCGAGTCCAACTTTTCCTTCCCCTCTAGCCGGGAATCTACCTTTGTAAGCACTTTCCTGTTTAAAAGCTGCTCGCCTGACATTATTTCAGCATTTGCAAGACATGTTCGCATCTCTCTCCCCGCATGATTTGCCTCCCATGGGACCTCTCGATAGCATCTCTCCCAATCACCTCCAATCCCAATACATCACCACTCCCTCCGACCTCGACCTTGATCCTCACGCCTGGCTCCAGCCTACCTCGAGCCAAACCAGTTCGTCCTACCCCTCCTCCGTCAACTCGGCTTCCCCCGAAAGCACCCACTCTCTCCCCCTGCCCATGACCCAAGACCCGATCGTCATCGCCCCTCAGCCGCAGCATCATCAACAGCCGCGCTTCTCGGCCATGTGGAAAGAGTTTACGCGCTCGTTGGAGGACGGATCGGGTCAGGCTCACCAAGAGTTCTTTGACCCCCCATCGCACGGAGAGTTACCGGTGTTCGAGCAGCAACACCTTCCGCTGGTCGGCGTGACTGCCCAGGATGGATTGGGACTCGGATTTGGGATGGAGTTGACGTATCAGATGGGATATCAACAGCAAGAGCCGCTGTCCTCGTCCTCGTCGTCATCGTCATTTACGGAATTTGACCACTTGCTCGATCGCGGTGGATATGGATGCGATGGTGGAAATCTTATCCCGGGAGGTGCCCCGATGGTCGCCCCCCACGTCCCGGACCTCGGCCTTCAGTACTGTCCCTTGAACGATCGACCGATGACCTTTGGCTTCGAGTATACCGGCGAAATGGTTTGACAACACCTCCCCCCATGAAGGTGAAATGAAAAAAATCAGAACTCTTCTTTTCATTCTACATACCAATAGAATAAGCCTCCTCCAGTCAACGATTTTTAATCATCCGTCTCTCTCTGTCTCTGTCTCTCTCGTCTCCCTCTCTCTTGTAGCCATATTTCGTGATTTCGAATCCTCTCTTGTAGCTTTATTTTATTCTTTGGTTTCTTTTTTCTTGTCGCTGTCGATCATCGCGCTCCTTTACCCAGACCCCCCCCTCCCCTTGTAGTATAATTCTCCTTCTCCCAATCGTTACCCACTTTTTTTGGATTTGTTTTTTTTGGATTCACGTACTAACTCAAACGTCCCTCACTTGGATTTGTCTTTTTCTTTTTGAATTATAATCTGATCTTACCTTGATGATCCCTCTCACAGCGAGCCCTCGATACAGGCACATTTTACAAGACCTTGTAAATTGTCCATTTCGAATTGCGCAAATTGCCGAAAATTGTATCGGTACCTAACTCACGTGACCATTATGCGCGTCTCTTTCGACATACGCCACATGATAAACTCTGGTCAAAAGTTTCCCGCCTCGCATGGTGCAGACTTGACGTGTCGTGGTCAGGTCTAGTCTTTTCATCTTTCCCAATCTAACCAAGCTTTTTTAGATTCTTCCCGTAAATGGTGACATGGCCTATCTCGTTCCCAGAGGAGACTCTGCACCCGGGCTGATTAATTGTTTCTTGCGCTAGCTGCATGGCTGCAACTTTTATTCGCTGCCGAGGGACCACCCTGAACGGTTGTGTGTAGGGGGGACTCGTCTAGCAGAGAAAAAACAATACAACTGCATCCTCTCAATCTTCCCTAAATCGGTGTTGGATATCACCGCCCGCGGTTCGACGTGCGTTCATCAACACTTTAGCGCTGATCCTGCTGCGTGTTGTGCCAACTGGATGCACAAGGGGACAGCCAACTGTCTTACCCTTTCTTCTCCTTCACGTCTGCTCCCGCATGTTCTCAATGGAGGTATGCACTGATTCAAGGCTCTGCCCCCCCCCCACTTACCCTTGTCCCTTTTCCTCCTTCCCCTTTCCTCTCTGACAGGCTGAATGGATGGCTATCATTTTGCGGAGGCGAAACAAGGCGGGGAGAGCAGTGCCCGCGATCGTCTCGCGGGTCCATCCGAACATTTTTTATTGCAGGTTCGTTCCCATGGACACTCTCCTCAGAGTCTGCGATAGCTCTTTCCCTGTCCCTTTTCTGGACAACATAAAACTCATGAGTGCTCACTCTGGACATCATCATTCACCTCTCCCCCCTCCTCTTCCCCCCACCTTCAGTCTTTTTTTCATTCGTTACGTCCGGCTAGTCGGACATCCCTTCTTTTTTGCTTTCTTTCTCCGTCCTCCTTAGCCCCTTCCTCGTCTCATCCCGTTCGTGAAATCATTCGCGGGCTTTGCTCGCGGAAACTCAAAACACCGACACGAGCGAATCATCTGTCAGGAGCAGTCGAGTGCTTTAAAAAAATGGCCTTCCAATGCCCCCTCCTTTCGAACTCCACCTACATCACGTCAACAACACCGTTACATGGGGACAAGTTCTACCCTACCTTTCGAATAGTTCTTGCGAGGCCTCCCGGTCAAACTACATCCGACCCGACTCGGGAGGGTCCCTCTTACCCTGGCTATACGCGACCATCATCCTACTTGTCCACCTGCCTACCGCCATCATCCGCGTCACTCGGTGGGAAAAGGTCCAATATCTCACCATAGGCATCACATTCTTGGAATGTGTAGTCTATATCATATCCTTCCACTCGACCAAACTGGACCCAAAGCGCATTCTCGTCTGGTCCCCGCTCATGCTTGTCCTGAGTGCAGGTGCAATGGCCCATGTGGCTGTGTTGAGGTTTGAGGCTGATCAGGAATTGCAGGAGCAGTTGTCGCGTCCGTTTCGGGCTAGTCTTCAATGTAAGAATCATTCTCTCTTTTTGATCATCGACGCGCTCATTTTTGTTTCTTTTCCCAATGATATAGACATGGGTCTACTGCAAATGAGAATGCCACCTCCCTCGTATGAGGCTGTACATATGGGTGTACCACAACACAGGATGCCGTCTCCCTCGTTTTCACAATCCCCATTCCCATCTCGATCGATTTCGCCAGCGCCATTACTGAAAAAAACCCGAAAACTCCGCCGCCCAAGAAGAGTGTCACACGTGTTGTGATCATTTTCGCCGTTCTCCTATTTTTCACTATCCTTGCTCTGCAAGCCATAGGCTTGCTATTCGCTATAAATGGCCTACAAACAAAGGATCTCCAGGCGGACTGGTGCTCGGCCGTGCTCGAGCCGTCCGGCATTGCGCTCGTCGACTCTGACTGCCACGTCTTTCCCGCAACTGACTACCCCAAGAAAGGGGTGGGATGTTTCCAGCTCCAGGCTACCCTACAGCGGGGGTGGTTGGTCGGCACCGTGATCGGGACGGCGGCGTCGCTGCTGATAGAGATCATCGACCTCACCATCCTCGTCTTCGTGCACTCGGGCAAGAAGTTTGCCAGCGGGATAGACATCAGGCGGCCGTGGTTTACGATGATCTTCGGTCTCGCCGCCCTGTTCCTCGTGATCGTGTATGGGGCTATGACCGCGTACACGCTCCCGCCCGGGATAACGGATCAGGCGATGGTCATTCAGCAGACTCCGCAACAGAACTCGCCTTTCACCGTGTGTACGACTACCCTCGGCCCGGCTGGGCTTCGAGGCGAGATCATCAGCTGGACGGATGGCGTCCTTGGTCGATTGTCCACTATGTATTATGGATCTTGAATGGACCTGGAAATTTTTATTTTCGACTTGTATTACTTCCCTCCTGCTGATGATCATCGCATTTTTCTCCTCTCGTCGACCTTCACGCTATCACGCTCATTCTGTATTATCTTTTCACATTTGACGGAATTTATTTATTTATTGAGTGATATTGATTATATAATTCCCGATTAACATCCTGTCGACGCACTCTCACCTCCACACACTCCAAAGATGCCATCGCTTTCGATAGTTCGCGCAGCTAATGCCAAGTTTGCACCCGCGTCACCACCAGTTGCGTTGTTCGTAGGAGGAACGGCTGGTATTGGGAAGGCCATGGCGGAAGCGTTCGCACGCTACACCAAGGGCAATGCGCACATCCTTATCTGTGGCCGCAACCGCCAGGCGGCTGAGGCGATGATTGCCTCCTTCCCGAAGCCACCGGCAGCAACGGCCGAGGGGGGCAGCACTGTGCTGCACGAGTTCGTGGCGTGCGACGCGACGCTGATGAAGAACGTGCGCGAGACGGCGCGAGAGCTGCTCGGCCGGCTGCCGAAGCTCAACTTTCTCGTGCAGTCTCCTGGGTACCTCACGCTTCGCGGCCGGGACGAGACTGAGGAAGGGCTGGATAGGAAGATGGCGCTGAATTATTATGCGAGGTGGAAGTTTACGCAGGAGTTGATCCCGCTCTTGCGGAGGGCGAGGGAGGCTGGGGAGGATGCGAAAGTGTTTTCGGTTTTGGGCGCTGGACAGGGTGGGGCGATTGATTTGGATGATCTTGGCTTGAAGAAGAACTTTAGTGTGAAGAATTGCGCGTTGGCCACGCCGACGTATACTGACCTGATGATGGAGGTCTGTGTCATGTCATCATCTTTTTTTTTTCTTTTTTTTTTTTGATGAAAGATCCGATCACCATCTTCAGGAGTTTGCCATTCAGCAGCCTGACATGGCCTTCACCCAAGCATTTCCTGGCCTGGTGAGGACCGACATCCTGAAACCTTCCAGCCCTGCATTACGTTGGCTGGCCCCGGTGATCCCGATCGTACTTTACCCAGTATCGGTCTCCCCCGAAGAATGCGCAGAGTATATGCTCTGGGCCCTATTCGACGGCGAGAAGGGCGCCTTCCGGAGGGGCGACCACGGGGACGATATTGGTAAGACCCGATACTATGGATCAGAAGAAGCCCGGAAGAGGCTATGGGATCACACGGTCGAAGCTGTAAAAGTTTAATTCACGTTTTCTTTTTTTGATGATTGACCTTCGTCGTGACGAGCATCATCGACGGCTATGTTGTGAGCATTGTTTTTCTTGTTTTTCCCGTCATTATGTCACCCCCTTGTGTGCGCCACACTACGTCCTCCTGGTTTCCTCTTATTCGTGACGTTGCCATAGCCTCTATGTCTGATAGGGTACGTTAACTACCCTCGAACAATCCTCAAGGATTGTTAAAATGCCGTAAATATAGACACCGCTTTTTATTTAGAACGAGAGACCCGTACCATATCTCTGGGTTCGGCGCTTGTTTTTGAATACTCACCGCCTTGTTGCGACATCGACAGGGCACCCGCTCGTTCTTGGCTCCTGTCATTGTTCCACGTTCCAGCGGCGGTACCTTGCCGTGCCATATTTAATTTCGAAAGGTTGGTAGCGCTCAAATATCGCTTTGCTGTTTGCTTTCCTCCACGTTTTTTCCTTATAAATTGTGCATCTGCTTCCCATCGCTGGTCGTATTCTATCCCACGAAGAAATTCGCTCATCCGTATCGCCTTTCTGTCTAGTCTATTTGCGCGCCTTAGTATGAGCATCGGAAAATCAAAGAAGAAGGCCCTCCTCATTGGCATCAATTATGATAACAATAAGGATCTCTCTCTTTGTGGCCCACACCGAGCTGTGGAAGAGCTGAAGAAGCTGCTTTTGGGTGAGTTACCGCCTCCGTTCATGTAACCCATGTTCTTATTCTTTTTTTGCAGAGGTATATAAGTACGAAGAGGACGATATTGTGGTGATGCTGGACGGCAAGGAGCACGACAACCTGGAGCCGACTAGCGTTAATATGGTGAGTGAGAAGGGTCCGATTGGATTGTGAACCATGCGACTGACGACCTGCTACAGCTGAGAGAAATCAAGAACCTGGTCCACGATGCACAGCCCGGCGACCATTTCTTCTTTTATTGTTTGTAGCCTCTTCCCTTACTTACCGCCTTCGCGGACCCAATGCTCAAACACCCTCCCACAGACGCTGGCCATTCCGAACAGATCCTCAACACGGATCACACTGAAGAAGATGACATGGATGAAGGTAGGTGGGGTGCTCCATCTCCTGTGGTTCAGCCATCGACTCGTTCCCAGTGCTCGTATCATGCGACCAGCAAATTATTATCGACAACGTACGTCATCTTTCTACACGGACAACTTATCCTTTCTAAACCCTTTTTCTACATCCCAGCAACTTCGTAAGTACTTGGTGGATCCCCTCCCCGTCGGGAGCAGCCTCACCGTGCGTCTTGGACCGCAAAGTATATCCTCGCATTCCTGACCCTCTCTGCCAGGCTATATTCGACTCATGTCACTCGGCAACGATTCTCGGTAGGTTGCGCACCTTATTTTCACAGGAACTGATCATCTTAGATCGCCCGCTAGACCTTGAGCACTTCCGCTGCAACAGGGTGTACACACCTTGGAAATTCAATGGCACACGGCGGTGGTCGGACCCGAAACGTGCCGGTAATGGTAATGTCCCTTCCCCCGCCTGCTACTTCCTTGGCTGAGCGTAATTCATTAGTTCGCAGACTAGCTTTAAATTTAAGTAAGTGGCGTTCACTTCTCGCCTGGCCATTACCTTGGTAATTTATCATCTTCGTTAGCTCTGAGTTCTCTGCGGATCTATGAGAACCGACGTGTGAGCGTCGATACCATCGAGACCAGGAGGCTGTCGATCGATGTCTTACCCGAGTCTGACTCCATATCCATCAAACGTCGATCATCCTCGTTTCGGTCGACGGAAGTTTGGTTTGATGCCCCAGAGTCTACACAAACGTCATCTTCCAGGACCAAGTCTACATCGACGGAGGTTTATTATGATTCGTTAGAGTCACTGCCGGTCTCGCAGTCGTCGATGATGATAGTCTCGAGAAACGGATCGTCTGGTTCCGTTTCATTCTCCAGCGCTGATTTGCCGATTCCGCGTTGTTCCTCTCCTGTGGGATATTGCTCGGGATTTTGCGATCCCGAAGTCGAGGAGAAATCCCAAATCGTTCGTTGTCGATCATGTAATGGAGTGCGGTGCTAACTGTGTATTGTTGTAGGTTTGCATATCAGCATGCAAGGACTTCCAGCTGTCATGGGAGTCAGACGGGTCTTCAATGACGACGGTTAGATGATTTCTTTCATTACAGTCATTCCCAAGACTCACCTTTGATATTCCTTTTCTTAGGCTATGATTGAATTTCTAAGCAAGTCTAATAGTCCTTACAATCATCCCACCTTTGCTGACGACTATACATCTAGGAGATAAACCTCACCCCCAATTGGACCAATTGATGAAGCACATCAGGCAAGCATTGACCGATTTTCAGACCGCACACCGAGCGGAATTACTTATCTCCATCGCAGTCATTCCATTTACAACCTTACAGTCGAACGGCACGATGTTTTCCGTGAGCTCAAAAAGAAATGCAAGGAATCTTCCGCCGACCGTGCGAATTGGCAGTTGGTACACGAGACCGGTGTTGACATTGAGAATTTTCAAGACCCTCAGGTATGAAATTATTTTTTTCAAGCGTCCGCCGGACTGTCGTGCTGACATGATTTCTAAAGATTTCGAGCCTGAAAAAATTGGTGGGCTGACATCTTCAGTTGAGGTCTTCCATTCTCATCGCGTCTGATTTAGGATATGAAAGGGCTATTTACCCTCTGAATCACGACGGGATGCCCGTGATCGATTTACCTCCTTCCTGCTCTGGGTTGGACACCCCTGCTCCAAGTGTTTCCTTCATTCTGAACCGTTGCATATATCAGTTTCATGACAGCTAACCCCATAATGGACGGCTTGCATCCATCTATATATCATATATCTTAGCCTGTAGCCCGCCTCAGCTCATCTCTGTATATTATAGAATACCGTCTGTTTTGCGAGTAAATTCTTGATTACGATCAGTACACCAACGTAACATCATACAATGGGTAAGGACTTCAATTTCCAGTCCAACCTTTCGGCTAAAATCATAGTAAAAAAGGTCAGTAAAAAGTCACCAATGATGATAGACAAAACCTACTTTGACTTCATCTCCAATGTTTCTGACGTACACAGCCGGTCTTTCAGCCGTTCTCGCACCTTCCTCGCTGTTATCCCAGGTATAACTGAGTCCAACGGCCAGTTTGAGGCCGTCGCAACTGAACGAGATTGAAGGAATAGCGTTATTGTATCTCGGGTACTGTCGCAAACGCTTTTTGGATTTGTGGTCCCAGATAGAGACAGTACCATCTGAGCCGGCGGAGGCAAAAGAGTTGTAACTGAAAAGGAGATATCAGATTCGTTGAGATGATTTTGTAGTTTTGAAAGGAAGACAGAAACGAACACGGGATGGAAGGCCAAGGAGTTGACGGGCCAGACGTGGTCCACGTCGTTGATGGTTTGACGATGGCACTTGAATGCGTATTTTTTATCTTGCGCGGCTGGACTAGGGTCGAAGTATTCGACTGCTATCCTGCCTTCCGTTGAACCAGTTGCATATCCTATATCAAAAAAAAGGGGGGGACGTCTCGTGAGAAGAATAAATATCGAAATCGAAGTACTCACCCTGCCCGTCGACCATGCATGCTATCGACCTGGTCATGAACTTCAAACTGCTCTCTCTCTCCTGTATGGGGGAGACCATATCCCGAATGTCGTATATATTGAATAACCTGCTGGCCATCGAGACGACAAGCATGTTGTCCACCAGATCCATGTGGTATATGCGTTCGGCGACGTCGTGGGAGGATTGTTGTGGAGAGGGTGCGCGAGGGTCCCAGAATCGGAGGGTCCGGTCCCACGAGCCTGTTATGAGGGCGTCTGGAGGTGTAATTGCGTGAGTAAGAAAGAACAGGATAATTTCATGTGGTCTGGGAAGACTAACTGGCTTGTTTAGAGTAGTTCATGGAGGAGATCGAGTCGGAATGTAGACCTAGATGGGTGATCCTTTCCGTTTGCAAATCTAATCTTTTTTCAAAGTCAACGTCATCATGAGTGTAGATGTAAAGGTGATGCGAACAGAGGGGGAGTAAGCGAAAAGATGAATCTGCTTACTGTCGGACAGACGCGTCGAGGCCGCCACTGTATGCCAAGGCTGAATCAGAAGAGAAACAGCACGCCAACACTGCTGCTCTGTGCTCGAATTTTGATTGTTGAGTGTTCTTCGCGACGTCGTAGAATCGGACAGTCTGGGAGAGAGGACATCCATCGTTTGATGTGGATAAAGAAATTCAAACGTGTACTGACCGCATCCCATGATGCAACAAGTAAGTGATCAGGGTTGGTTGGTGAAAAGTTAACGGTGGAAACGCTGTCGAACGGGGGATCTGAAAGTTCTATTTGGTCTAGGACGGATGGATGGATGAGCACAAGTGTTCGGTCGGGTACTTCGCGCTTACCAGCCATCGGAGCCAAGTCTGGTAGGATTCAGTGGCCGGGCGATTCATAGAGAATTCAAGCGCTTACGTGATGGCCTTTCCCTTCGTCCATCAGCAAAAGTCGGAGAAGTTTACCTGGTCGGACCTTGCCAGGTATTGTCCACCTGGACCACCTGGAAGACCCCCACCTTGTAATACAAAACCCCCACATCTTTTGTAGGCCAGGTTCGACTAACCTGGTCGGTTTGCGAGAACAGGGTATTCTCACCCATTATGTTACATGTTTATATTGCATTGTATGATCAATTCATTTAGTTCGCACCATTCCTTGCAAGGTACAAGATGTTTTTATTAGTCCGAGTATCTAACGAATACACACGATACCAATATGATGCTAAGTCCAGAGTGCGACATGAGAAAAGGTTGGGACATGTGTAATCGACGAAAGCGAGGGAAAGGTGCGATTCAGAGAACGTAAGCGGCAGAAAACATGGATCGATACAACTGCGAATCAGCAAGGGGATGCGAGAAAAAAAATAAAGGCTCAATATCAGTTCCATCGACGTCCTTTGCCCTTTGAGGCCTTGGAAGTCGGTTTAGTTTTGGCTTGAGGACGTTTAGAAGGTGCGGCGGGTGAGGGAACAGGATCTTCCTGTGATGCATTGGAAAGAGGGCTTCCAGAAAAGAGGTCCTGGTTGACGCGTGGAGTGGGGATGGGGGACAACGGCCGACGCGCGGGTGGGATGAAGGGACGCCTGGACCCGGTAGTAGGCACTGATGCCCTGGTCTGCAAGCTTGAAAGGGCAGGGTTGATGGACCAACGGTCAGTATGAGGCTGACGGTCAGCTTCACCAGTGCCCATGGGCAGTTGAGGTTCTGGAGGGGGCAATGCGGGAGGTGTGGGAGATGGGGCGAGAGATGGGGCAGGAGGTGTGGGAGATGGGGCGGGAGGTGTGGGGGTGTGGTCTTTGTTGGCGATGCGGGCACGACGGCGAGCGAGGATGCTTGAAAAATCGGAGGTTGAGCTTGCAATTGAGGGAGAGATCGTATCGTCTTGAGGTTGAGATAGAGGTCCAAAAACAGTGCTATTGGGCCAGTATAATTTAGCAATAGAAATATAGTAGCAGGTACTCACTTGTTCCACCATTTTATTGTGTCCACACACCATTCATCCTCAGGGTTCAGCTCAAAGAGTTTGACGATATTCTTGAAAAACATTTCCTTGTCGAACTTGCCATCGTCTAGCCTCCAGTCATCTTGCATGCAAATAGCCCAACGTGCCTAGACAATAAGTATAGATCAGTAGTTCTAGCTTAATTATATTGATCAATAACGTACCTGAACTGCAGCATATGCGATCGATCTTGGAGTAACTCGCTCCATATTGTTCAACTTTGCTTGGCCAGCCTTGGCCTTGGGTTTTGACATGAGCATGGCAGCGGACGGTCCCTGAAAAATATGACGCCATATCTAGAGTGTACAATGAGCAATGGTTTAGTAGTCAAGTAGATGTACTCACACAAACGAGATAAGGACCTCACAACAGTCCTTGCTCTAGGTCGCTAGGATCATACATGCTGTAGTTGTATAAGAATACAGGCATGTCGTCGTGAGATACAACTAAGCATCCATCTTCTAGCTTTTTTAGCGTGCTAAATCATGTATGTCAATTAACGTATATTGAATAGATAGACATAAGACTCACCCTAAGCGATCGCCCTCAAACACATTGATGTATTTTAGCGGACAAAGCAAAAAGCCCAGCATGGGGTGTTTGAAACCCTGGGATGTCGCCTTATCGCTACTTGGCTCGATGATGGGTTCAAGGACCTTCTTGTCCAGGCTGAGGGCAGCGTAGGTAAGACTAGTATCACGCAGGCTGCGTACATCGTCTGACCGTGCGCTACCAACAGCCCGGGTCATCTGTGGAAGCAAACATGTCAGTAATACTAGGAATGTGTAAACGAGTAGACTATACTGTTTTCGCAAGCTCGTCTAGTTGCTGTGGTTGAGACTTGAATTTTCGACAGTGCATTTCAAACGAGGGAACTTTCTTGAGAATGATATTGAAGATACGTTGCAAATCTTGACGTTGTTCTTGGGTAATGCTGTGATAATAAAATGTTAGTGCATGTTCTTGAGAAGACAGACACGTACCCATCATCGTATGGCTCATCTGAAAGCTCAGCTCCGTGTGCTGCCATACCTGCATAAAAAACTTGAATAAAACTCATGAACGGGTCTTCGGTTCTTCCAATCCATTTCGCAACTTTCAGGTAAGGGTCAAGCAGTGACATCCTACAAAATAAACTCTAAGTTGCCCAGCTCAGAGGTCTGTGTTGACTCACCTTGATTTCTTACGAGACTTGGATTCTAAATCGTCAGATAATGTCCTTTTCAGCCGTGTTGAAACCTCATTTCCTCCATGGCTTTCGTGGTCAGAGTTGTCACAGTCATTTGTGGGCATAGCAAGCAAAGGAAGAGGGGCAGATGGAGGTGCGGAAGAAAGAAGCACAGAGATACGTCATGATAAGTGTGGAAGTAAAATGCCTGGAAGTAAAACACCCAAGTCTAATTTCTCACGGTTTTTGCGCTCATCGTGCTCATCGATGCCTACGATCTCCCTTCATTTGCTACTTCTGTCCCTCATAATTCTTATGGTTCTATGTCCATCTTGTCATGCTACCTTCAAGAATAATCATGGACTCTCAAGACATCGTGCGTCCTGTAAACAAGCACGAGTTGGGAATGTCCGCCTCTTGGAGGGAATTGAGCGTGCAACAGCTGCGAAGGTTGCCCGTAGGCTTGCAGGGGATGTTGCAGAAGAGCGGCGGCAGCAGGAGGGGGAGGATATTTCTACTGGACTTGACATATGACTTTGATCTCATCAAGTACTCATTTATTTTGTATCGTACTAATAATTTGTACTTATAGACACACTCTATGGATGTCAATATAGATTTACCAGACCCACCTGAGGCATATAGACCACTACCCACAACCTCTGGACGTCAGCGGAGGTTTCCACGCCGCTATGATGATTTTTTACCATCCCAATTACGCCCACTTCCACATATGCCAGAACCCATACGTCCAGTGCAAAATAGTGCACCATCTCCCACTCTGGATTCCCCAGTTGCTTCACAGCCTGGGTCGCCATCCCCACCCAGTGAAGATCTAGACATGCACATTCTTGAAACAGAGCCAAATCGATTTGGTTTCTATCGTGTCTACGATATTCTACCATCCCACGACCCAGACGAGGCTACTTCCTTTGACAGTCTTTGTGATAATACCACCCCCCCGCACTCTGTCTCATATCCACCAAATACTAATATGTTCGGGTCATTTCTCAATGCGACTATTTTTCGTCTCATGGATTGGTTCTACAATGGATCCCTTACGAAGTCTGTTGCTGATCTTCAAACGCTTGTGGACGATGTTCTTCTTGCTGGAGATTTCAAGATAGATGAACTCCAGGGATTCAATGCTACAAAATCACTCAAGAGCTTGGATGAATATGAAGATCTGAACACGTCAGAATTTGCTGCGAAGGACGGCTGGACCAAGGGATCTGTCAAGATCCGTTTACCTGCTGAGAAGGTCAAACATACGTCGGAACTCCACGCACCAGAATTTGAAGTTGACGGGATCTGGTATCGAAAGCTCACGCAGGTTGTAGTCTCAGCATGCCAGCAAGCTGATTCTATTAATTTTCATCTCACCCCTTTCAAACTCTTTCGGAAGAAGTCTGATGGTGAACCACCCGAGCGTGCTTATAGCGAAGTTTACAATACCGACGCCTTCATATCTGAACACAAGAAGGTCCAATCTGAACATCGCCATGATGACCCCCCTCTTGAAAATGTCATAGCTGCTCTGATGCCCTACTCCGACTCCACCCACCTTGCCAGCTTTGGGACAGCATCCCTCTGGCCAATCTACGTCTTCTTCGGCAACATCTCCAAGTACATCCGCAGCAAGCCGACCTCATTCTCAGCCAACCATCTTGCTTATATCCCTACAGTAAGTTTTTTATTCATATTTCATAACTGTGTAACATATCGTCTTTCAGTTACCTGATACGATACAAGATGTGTACCGCAACTTATTTGCGAAAAGCGCAACTGCCGCTGTTCTTACCCAGCTCAAGCGGGATCTTATGCATGCAATCTGGGAGCTATTGCTCGATCCAGAGTTCATGCATGCATACGAGCATGGGATCATCGTCAAGTTCTGGGATGGTATAGTGAGGCGAGTATTCCCTCGCTTCTTTCTCTACTCTTGCGACTACCCTGAAAAGTAAGTGCATTATCCTTTATATCTGACATGTCTAATGTACATTTTATTAGAGCGCTCCTTGCATCAATTCGATCACTTGGGCATTGTCTGTGTCCACGCTGTTTGGTGCTAAAAGATCAAATACATCGAATGGGGACAAAACTGGATATGCGCCGGAGAGAGAACATACGGGAAGATAATCAACACCGGCAGCGGAAGGTTGAGACTGCACGGGGATGGATTTTTGAGAAGGGGTATGCAGTCAACAGCACGGCAGTGGATCGCATGTTAACCAGCAATTCCTCAGTCCCTGTACGGGTAAGTACACGATATGACTTCTGAAATATTATCATATAAATTCAATCATAGAATGCATTCTCTCGCCGCCTTCTTTGCTTTGGCGTCAACCTTTTTTCCCTCTTTGTTCCAGACCTCCTGCACGAATTCGAACTTGGCGTATGGAAGGCCATGTTCACTCATCTCTTGCGAGTACTCTACGCATCTGGTGGCGATGCTATACAGAAACTTAACTGGAGGTAAATCCATAACTGCTCGTGTAATTCAATTTGACTTATATTGTTTTTTATAGGTATCGACAAGTTCCTACATTTGGTCGTGACACAATACAGAAATTCAGCAACAACGCTTCTGGGATGAAGAAACTTGCTGCCCGAGATTTTGAGGACCTACTCCAAGTGCGTTCTTCGAATGCCTTTATTCAAGTATTGCTCACATTATTTCCTAGTGCGCAATGCCAGTATTTGAATTCTTGCTGCCATCTCCACACAACGAGATGGTACTCAACGTTCTTTTTACCCTCTCAACATGGCACGCCCTTGCCAAACTACGTCTACACACTGAATCAAGTCTAAAATTTTTTGAATTAACCACCTCAGCTGTCGGCCATTTACTGCGTCAATTCTCCCAAACTGTTTGTCAAGCCTTTTCAACATATGAACTACCATCTGAAGAAGCTGCTCGTGGACGTCGCACAGCTGCAAAAGGCTCTAGTAGTAAAGGGAAGGCACGGGTTGGTGGTCCTAAACCACGAGTCTTCAATATGGCCACGTATAAGTTTCATGTGTTGGGTGACTACGTATTAGCTATACGGGCATTTGGAACCACTGAAAACTTCACAACTCAAGTGGTAAGTTCTTCTATCACATTCGTTGCAAGTGCGTATGGATTCCAACTAACTGTTTCTATTCAGGGAGAACTCGAGCACAAACGGGTCAAAAGATTTTACGCTCGCACAAACAAAATGAGAACATTTACAGAACAAATCGCCAAGCATCAGCGATGACAAGAGACTTTGCGTAAAATTTCGCTCCGCCTAGAACGACCTCCCTCCGACAACGAGATATTTGACTCAGAAGATCCAAGTTGTCATCACCATATCTCTCGTGGTGGTGACGCCTACAATGTGACACGATTTCTTGCCGACAATGCAGGAGATCCTGCCATCACTGTGAGTACATCTAGCATCAGTCTGAGTTTTACTGAGAACATATGATCTAGGATTTTCTACTGAAGCTCCAAGAGCACCTCCTGGCTCGTATTTTAGGGGACTCAAATACTGACACAACCCAGTTCTCGGACGAAGATCGCTCGTCCATTTCCTTTGTCAATAACCGGATTTTTCGACACAAAGTCCTTCGGATCAACTATACCACGTACGACATGCGGAGGTGTCAAGATACGCTCAACCCGCGGATTCCAGGCCATGCGAATGTCATGGTCTTATCACAAGAGGATGACAACGAGGCATCGCCTCATCCCTACTGGTACGCCCGGATCATTGGGGTCTTTCATGCCCTTGTCCGACATGCCGGGTCTTCCATGGACGCCCAAAGGATGGATTTCCTTTGGGTCCGGTGGTATGGGCATGATCTTGATTATCACGCTGGTTGGAAGGCCAAACGCCTTCACCGGGTTGGATTCATAGACTCCCGCGACCCTGATGCATTCGGGTTCATTGACCCAAGAGATGTTATCCGCGGTTCACACCTCATCCCAGCTTTTGCATATGGCTACCGCTCTGATCTTTTAGGTCCATCTCCTTTAGCTCGACGGCCATGCGAGAATGACGAAGACTGGTTTTATTCCTACGTGAATGTGTAAGTTATATATCTTATTTCTTCTCTACTGCATACTGATTGATTGCGGTTCAAACAGATTTGTCGATCGCGATATGTTTATGCGATACTACAGCGGTAGCGTTGGTCAGAAAGGGATCTGCGCTGTCCCAGGTTCCGACTCACCAGACACGACGACTTGCGGAAATGAAGAGGGAGACGTCTCGGATGAAGACGACGAGAACCCTAGCCAGGGTGACTCGACAGGAGACCGACAACCTCACGAAAATCTTGAAGAACCCAGAGACGACGAACCCATGGGATCCAACGGCGCTGAAACCCCCGACGAGGATGAGTTGTACGACTACGGATATGAGGAAGACGACGAAGAAGACTCACAATTGCATGACGAAGACGGCGGGGTGGATATGCCGGGAGATATCTTAGATGAGGCAGGTTTTGCGCCGCTGTAACTTAGTAGATTCTGTTGTACAATACCCTACAATAACTTGTCGTTTCATCTTGTTACAATGGTCATACATCTTGAAATCTACAAGTTAAACTCATTACAAGTTGCTAATAGACTTTGCCAGCATCTAAGAACCTTTCCGGGTGAATACCTGGAAGATGAGGGCCTTACAACTCATTACCCTGCCGGACCTGGTTGGCCGGACCTTACCGGATGGACCTTGCAAGGTCTAGTTTTCGGACTTTTGCTGATGTCAGGGGATGCAACGTCGAACGTTCAAACATCCATCATGGCCGCAAACGTAGAGCTCTGGATGCAATTCGATGGTCTATACCGGTCTGCGCTATTAATTCCTGTCGATACGTGCCAGCGCTTCTCGGTACATCCTCTTACCTGGTTGCGCTATCTCGGGTTTACAATCTATGGTACCGAAGGCCACATCTCCACCTTAGCTGGTGGCTCAGAGGTCGACTATTACCAAGGTAGTATACTGCCTGGTATTTATTACTATGTATCAGGAGGCGAGTCATATTTCGGCGTCCAAGCACCCCCCTTTCACCTTCGACGTTAGAAGAGCGTTTGCTTGATCCTAATTTGATGGACGACAGAACTTCAGATACATCAGCTATCTCCGTCAGCCGGCGCAATTTCAGAACTAAGGTGACTGTTCGTGACCACACCTGTGTGATGACGGGGACAGAATACGTTCAGGCGTGTCATATCGTTCCTCACGCAAAGGGACACCAGGTGTGTTTTGAATATCTCTTGAATCATTCCGAGTTCTCATTTCAGGTCAAGTACATGACTAATCTCGCCGATCATAAGCATGAAGTTCTGGACCCTCCCCTGGACGACATCAACGATACACGTAACGGGATCCTACTTGCCTTACAGCTGTACGGTCCATTTGGGGCCTCTCAGGTTGCTTTTTTGCAAGTCAGTTATTGAACCTAATTGTCTTCCATGTGGTTGAATCAATTCATAGACCCCAAATTTTGCCATGACTGTCAACGACGTGGACCTCGTCGCACAACCCAACATCAATGGTCTGGGTTTCGTCGTACAACCATCGGTCGCAACCCGTCGCCTCACATTTCAGCACTTCGACTTACATGATGTTGCCACCGCCACCCTGGCTCCTCACAACTCCGATGCAAGAATTTCAAACAGTGCCGAGTGGCCACCCCCTCTGATATTCGACATAGCCTATGGTTGTGCCGCCCTCAATACGTGGGGAGCGGCTTCATTTAAAACTTTCGCCCGAAGACGCACTAGGGATATTTATTACACCAATGGTGATGGCGGCAGCGGAGGTGGTGACGGGGGTGGTGGTAACGACAGGAATGGGGGTAACGGGGGGCCAGGTGATAAACATTCCCAGCAGAAACATGATCGCAACGCACGGGCTGCCAGACGGGAGGAAAGGATGTATGGTCAGCAAGCAAGCAACACCGCAGACCCTCAGGCCCCTGACCTTGCCGACATGGTCATGGCGTTATGGATGCATAATGCGAGGAAGGGAAGCACATACAATGAAGGCGGACACGACCCGGGAGAAAGTCCGAACATGGCTTGATTCTGCAGAGTAGCCTGTATATTAATTCTACTCATTATGAGAATTTCAACTGTAAGGTGCAAGTCCCCAGTGTTGGTTTTTGGATGAGCATCAGCGCTCGTCGTTACCTTGTACTTCCTCACGTGTTTGCCTCACGAGCTCAAACTGTTTCTCCAACAATTACCAAGCACATGAATGGCGTCCCACCCCCTCCCCGTCGAACTGTGCACAATGATCATTGACAACCTACAAGATGACCGGGTGGCTTTACTGACATGCAGTTTAATTTGCAGAACATTCTTGCATGCCAGCCAGTATCACCTCTTTCGTGATGTCAGGCTAGAGACATTGCCCGATGCCAAGAATTTCGCCGATACGGTTATCTACGCTTGTCCATACGTTCGCAAGCTATCGATCGTCATTCAAAAGGACAGCACACGTCGTTCTCAATGGGTAGAGGTAGATGAAGTATTGCCTCAGATGGCAAGGCGTCTATTAAACCTAACGACGCTCGAGGTTGGCTCTCTGCGGTTCATGAACCTCGAGAATGCCGCGCAGGCTGCAATTCTTTCAGGATTTCAAAAGGTCACAAACCTGAAGATGGACTACCTAAGGTGTCAATCCCCAGCAGAAGCAAGCGAATTCATCGCATCCTTCCCATCCTTGACAGATTTTTCGTGTCCTTTCCTGTCTTATAGAAAAAGCGGGATACCCATAATCCCGTTACCCAGCAGTCTAAAATCCGTCACCCTACCTTACTCTTACTCGAAGGCATTCAACCAACTCCTCAGTGTCGAGCCCCTTCCCGATTTGCATACGCTCAACTTCCGATTTACAGAATGGGGCCCTGAAAAAGAAGTGGCCAAACTACTCAAGACGCTAGGTTCAAGTCTTGAATATCTCACCTTCGGTAATCTCACCCCCATGCTCGGTCACTTGAAAGGAGGTCAGCATATCTTTTCTATCTTGCCCTCACTCACTTGAACATATAAATTTTCAGATGTGTTTGAAAACGAGATCAACTTGGCTCACAATACAAATCTTCGCTTCTTCGGTCTGCAATATTCCACAAGATATCCTTGCACTCGTCCCTATTCAGAACGTCAGGTTGTCGCCTTATGGTCTCAGATCGCCTCACGCCATATGGATCACATATCCTTCGAGTATTACGGGCATTCTGTCTCTGATTTGAAATGGATCGATTGGGCCACCATGGACCTCTTTTTCTCTCAGCAACGATGGACGAACCTTAAGAAGTTCTCGGTATCTCTCAACCTCCTAACGTACAGGGGTGGGGTTGAAGCGGCCTTTGAGTTTGTCAGAGCTCGTTTGCCGATGCTTCAAAGCCGTGGTATCGTCCACTTGTCCAGGCCGCTCCCGCCATTTCATCATTAAACATGTCCCCACGGCAACCTCACTACAACTCTTGCAGAGTCTACGTTAATCCATTCCCAGAATTTATCCTTAGGGAGACACAAGCCCGTGATATATAACCCATCCAGTTCGCACCATACCCTTCAGGAGATTCCAAAACCCAGCAGCGCCAAGGAATTCAAAACAAGCCTGAGCGACTACGTCCGAGGCAAATTCGAAAAGTTTTTCCCATTCCTTCAAACACTACCGCAAAGGCCAACTGGCTCCGTGAAGACCCCAACACTGACCTCGGAAATCCTAAAAATCTCAAGCGTCTGGACCGCTTGTTTCCCTCTATCGCACTGTCATCCTGTGACGATAGCGGTTCCATGGGGCTTTGACGACCGCTTTACAGATCAGCAGGCACTCATCCGCCGTATCGCCTGCATTGCCACCTTGATTGTCCCTGAGGACCATGCAGGCGTTGATCACCGATTTATCAATGCTGCAGGTTCAGACAGACTGAAAGCCGACGAGATTGAACAGTCCATTCAAGCTGTGAAGTCAAAGGGTGGCACGCCCATCAGCATGAACCTCCATTCCAAGATTCTCCAACCTCTTGTCTATGATGCTCGTTGACTCCCTGGTCTATCCTCCATTCATTATCAACCTGATCGCCGAGGGGGGTTTAAAGAATACCATCGTTAATTAGGGCTCAGGAAATTGCTGAGGTTCAAAGCGATTCGATTTTGCGAGAGACCCGAGAAGAGGGGTATGGTTTTCTTGTCGAGGAATGTCATGATACAGTTTGTCATACAAAATATCATACAGAGTTTACTTGCAAGAGCCGCGCTGCAAAGTGGTTGAGCAGTGCGCTATATAAAAATAGAATACTCATCTGGGCGCCTGTCGATTATCTCTTTTCCCCGCCATCACCCTCATCATGAGCAACATTTCTCTCGGTACTCTCAACGCAAATCACGGTACAGTGAACTTGGTCGGACGTGATCAAGTCAATTATCACCTTTATCCTCCCTCAACCCCAGGTCAGTCAGTTCCATTTCGCTGACAGAAAGAGTATATGAACATTCTTTCTGACCTTGATTGTGAATTCTAGGTTCGGAGAACGCCAACCGTCAACTCCAACGTATCAACGATGCCCCTCTCTATCATCTCTCGGCACATTTCACTGGAAGAGAGAAAGAATTGGAATTTATAAAGGAAGCGCTGAACACACGCCCAAGCAATCTACCAAGCTGTTGCGCTATTTACGGGATGCCAGGACTAGGGAAGACTCAGTTACTGTTGAAGTACGCAACACTCGCATTCGAAAACCATTTGTACTCGCATATCTTCTGGACATCCGCTACCACCGTCGACAAGCTAAACCAAGGGTTTACTAAAATTCTCGATCTCGTCGACGATCCCAGCCGCTACCTTCAGGATCAGAACGCAAAGCTAACATCAGCGAGGCGCTGGTTGGAAGGGTCACATGGAGTTAGCGACATCGCTTGGCTTCTGGTCGTTGACAACGTTCACTCCGATGCACTGGGTTTTCTTCGCTTGCATCTGCCTCGAAGTAACACCCGAGGTAGCATTGTCTTCACTACACGGACGGCTGATGTTGCTAACGCTTTAACGAATGCGGCGGGAGTACAGTATCCGTTACTCGCACTTCAGACATTGGACCTGACAGAGGCGACAAACCTTCTGGTTGCAGATGCAGGTTTCAATTCGGAAATCACATCGTCGTCGGTATTGAGCCAAGCCGAAGCATTGGTCAATTCCGTTGGTCGTCTGCCTCTTGCCGTTGTTCATGCGGCGTCGTTCATCAAGCAAACGGGTACGACTCTAGGTGATATGCTCAAGTTGTATGACAGTGGGCAAAAGATGAAAGTACGGTTATCTCTACCACTTACGTCAAATTCAAATGTTGATACACTGATAGGTAATTCAATGGGAGAATAATCTAAATACTTACGAAGAGCGATCTGTCGCGGCCACATTTTCCAACCTATTCAATCAACTGAATGACGAATCTCGCGACATCAGCAATCTTCTGAAAGTTCTCTCATTCCTTGACCCAGAGAACGTACCCGTGAAGATGATTGTTGAAGGCGCCAGGCGATTGTCAAATTCTGAGAGTCCAGGCCCATTTGCCGACCCGTTACCAGCATCCCCCATTGCCTCGACATCCTCTTCGCCACCACCGCCATCGTTACCGAAGCTTACCCCATTACGACGACTGAAAGAATGGGGCAAGCGTCATTCGCCATTGCATCGCGCTATTAAAACTGAAATTAACCACACAAGGCCGACATCTCCGATACCTTTGGAATCCTCTTCACTGATTTCCCTAATTCTTTCGCCAATCGAGTTTCAAAAAGCCATACAAAAGCTCAACAACCTATCTCTGGTTGATCATCGACCAAATATCGGAGACTCTTCGTTGTGGATGCACGATTTGGTCCAATTCATGATACAGGAGTCTGCGAGGACCGAGGAAACCTATCAACAGTGGCTCCGACTATCTGTGTCGCTTGTCTGTTTTGCTTTCCAACATATCGAAGATTACGAATCACCACAGTCATGGCCTGAATGCCAGAAATTTGTGCCGCATTTACGGTCTCTGAACAAAGCATGGGGTGACGCGCGTGGCTTCAACGAGGAGCTGACAGTGGCCAAGATCAATACTGCAAAATATCTACACAGATGTGGACGATATGATGAAGCCGAGGAGTTGTACAAGCAGGTCATTGAAGTGACGAACAGGTATTTAGGGGCTGATGACTCGCACATGCTCACCGCGATGAACAATCTCGCATTGGTGTATCGATCCCAAGGACGGTACGACGATGCGGAAACGCTGCATAAGCAGGAGTTAGCCATCACGCAGAAGCTTCTAGGAGCTGATCACCTATCTACGCTCACCTCTATGAACAATCTCGCGTTGCTGTACGAGTCGCAGGGACGATACGATGACGCGGAAACGCTGCATAAGCAGGTGTTAGCCAGCAGGCAGAAGCTTCTAGGAGCTGATCACCTGTCTACGCTCACCTCAATGAACAATCTCGCGTTGGTGTATACATCCCAAGGACGGTACGATGAGGCGGAGACCCTTCATAAGCAGGAGTTAGCCGGCAGGCAGAAGCTTCAAGGAGCCGATCACCCAGACACTCTCACCTCGATCAATAATCTCGCATGGCTGTATCAGTCCAAAGGACAGTACGATGACGCGGAGACACTTCATAAGCAGGTCTTAGCCAGCAGGCAGAAGCTTCTAGGAACTGATCACCCTGACACACTTGTCTCAATGAACAATGTCGCATTGGTGTATGACTCCCAAGGACGATACGACGACGCGGAAATGCTTCATAAGCAGGCCCTAGCCAGCAAGCAGAACCTTCTAGGAGCTGATCACCCATCTACTCTCGCCTCTATGAACAATCTCGCATCTGTGTATCAGTCCCAAGGACGATTCGATGAGGCGGCTGCACTTTACAAGGTGGCCTTAGCTGGTTTTGAGAAGTGTCTCGGTAGTGATCACCCATACATACAAACCATAGCTCAAAAGCTCTCTCAGCTACAAGACATTTATAGATATTTCACGGATGGCCGCGATTCATACATTGTGCGAATACAGTCAGACCTCGTCAATTCACGTTCTCATGTTCCCCTCGTCCTCTCATCTTCATCATGTCTGAAAAACCACTCACTCTCCCAGCCTTGCCTCGTTTCTCTCGTTTCTCTTTAGGTCTTTCTCTAAAATCTCATTCGCTCTCTTCTCGTCCAGATCGTCATTCGGTTCAGAAACACGACCCTAATAATGCCGACGATTGGTACATACCTTACAATGGCCCGTATGAGATGCCTTCAGATCCACCACTTAAATTTCATCCACGAGACAGCCGGGGTGACTTGATCTCCAGATGAAGATGACCTCAATTTATCCAATCCTTGCTCCCGCCCAGGTCTGCCATGGTCCCGACTGTGGCAAGATGGATGGTAAGTCGGAAGATGAGTTTGAGCAAATGGTTACCCCAAATGGGCCTTTTTTTATATACATCGGAGTGGTGTATTGGCGTAACCGATTGTCTGCGATTCTAGAATGGCGAGGAGTGTTTTATTAGCCTGGGGGAGGTCATTGATAGCAGGCGAGCAAGGAGCCTTTTGGAGGGAATGGGAATAGCTGATCAGGCATAGAGACGGAACCCTGCCCACTAGCTCTCTGGACACTGTCGTTGTTCCCTCCATGCTACCGCCTCACAATATGACACCCCTCTGGCTCACGTCACTCTCGTTGACTGGCTCCCTGGCCAATCCCCCCTCTGGGCTGTGCATTGTCAACCTGATCACCAAGGTCCAAGTTCCAGAAACAGCATTGGAGAAGGGCAAAAGCTCCGAACATGGCAGTATAGTGAGTTGTTCCTGGTCAAAAAAGGAACAACCCATTATACTGCCATGTTCGGATTGAACTTGGTAGCTAGGCATGGAAGTATGAGATGACGTGTGTTAAGCTCAAGTATCGCTTTCTTGTTGATGAAGTAGTTTGGCATACGAAAATATCAGCTTCAAAAGCCAATGCGTGGGATATGATAAGACCGCCGCTTTGTCAGTTTGGGCGTCTATCGATTTCTCATTATCACCCTCATCATGAGCATTTCTCTACGTACGCTCAACGTAAATCATGGTACAGTGAACTTGGTGGGAGGCGATCAAGTGACAAATGTCGCCATTTATCCTCTCTCAGCACCAGGTCAGTCAGTTCCATAATGATAATATGAACCAGATGCCATTTTGCTTGATTTGACGGGTGGACTGTGTTTTGCGCTTGTGCAAAGGCAAACCTTTTCACCTGCTCGCCAATCCGTCATCTGCTTCGGTTCGCAGGCAGAAAGAGTTATGAGCATTCCTTCTGACGTTGCTTCTACATTCTAGACGCCAACCGTCAGTCAGGCTTGCCCCAACGTATGAACGATGCCCCCATCGATCTTCTCTCGGCACATTTCACTGGAAGAGTGAAAGAACTCGAATTTATAAAGGAAGCGCTCAACAAACACCCAACCAATTTACCAAGCCGTTGCGCTATTCATGGGATGCCAGGGTTAGGGAAGACTCAGTTACTGTTGAAGTACGCAACACTCGCATTCGAAAACCATCGGTACTCCCATATCTTCTGGACATCAGCTACTACCGTCGACAAGCTAAACCAAGGGTTTGCTAAAATTCTCGATCTCGTCGACGACCACAGCCGCTACCTTCAGGATCAGAACGCAAAGCTAACATCGGCAAGACGCTGGTTGGAAGAGCCCCGCGGAAGCGACATCGATTGGCTTCTGGTCATTGACAACGTTCACCGCGATGCCCTCAGCTTTCTTCGCTTGCATCTACCTCGGAGCAATGTCCGAGGTAGCACTCTCTTCACCACACGGACGGCCGATGTTGCTAATGCTCTAACGAATGCGGCTGGAGTACAGTATCCGATACTCGCGCTTCAGACGCTGGACCTCGCAGAGGCGACGAACCTTCTAGTTGGAGATGCAGGTTTCGATCCAGAAATCACATCACCGTCGCAAATGAGCCAAGCCGAAGCATTGGTCAATTCCGTTGGACGTCTGCCTCTTGCTGTCGTCCATGCGGCATCGTACATCAAGCAAACGGGTACCACTCTAGATGATATGCTCGAGCTGTATGACAGTAGACAAAAGATGAAAGTGCGTGTATCTCCACTTACCTCACATACAAATGCTCACATGCTGATAGGTGATTCGATGGGAGAATGATCTAAATACTTACGAGGAGCGATCTGTTGCGGCCACATTTTCTAACCTGTTCAATCAACTGAATGACGAATCTCGCGATATCAGCAATCTTCTGAAAGTTCTCTCATTCCTTGACCCAGAGAACATACCCGTGAAGATGATTGTTGAAGGGGCCAAGCGATTGTCAAATTCTGAGAGTCCAGGCCCATTTACCGACCCGTTACCAACATCCCCCATTGCGTCGACATCGTCTTCGCTATCACCACCACCATTACCCAAGCTTACCCCATTACGACGACTGAAAGAATGGGGCAAGCGTCATTCGCCATTGCGTCGCGCTATTAAAACTGAAATCAACCACACAAGCCCGACGTCTCCGATACATTTGGAATCCTCTTCCCTAATTTCCCTAATTCTTTCGCCAATCGAGTTTCAAAAAGCCATACAAAAGCTCAACAACCTATCTCTGGTTGAGTATCGACCAAATATTGGAGACTCTTCGTTGTGGATGCACGATTTGGTTCAATTCATGATACAGGAGTCTGCGAGGACCGAGGAAACCTATCAACAGTGGCTCCGACTATCTGTGTCGCTTGTCAGTTTTGCTTTCCAACATATCGAAGATTACGAATCACCACAGTCATGGCCTGAATGCCAGAAATTTGTGCCGCATATACGATCTCTGAACAAAGCATGGGGTGATGCGCGTGGCTTCAACGAGGAGCTGACAGTGGCCGAGATCAATACTGCAACATATCTACAGATGTGTGGACGATACGATGAAGCCGAGGAGTTGTACAAGCAGGTCATTGAAGTGACGAAGAAGCATTTAGGGGCTGATCACTCGTCCATGCTCACCTCTATGAACAATCTCGCATTGGTGTATGAGTCCCAAGGACGGTACGACGACGCGGAGACGCTTCATAAACAGTCGTTAGCCAGTGACCAGAAGCTTCGAGGAGCTGATCACCGAGAAACTCTCACCTCAATGAACAATCTCGCATCTGTGTATAAGTTCCAAGGACGGTACGACGATGCGGAAACGCTTCATAAGCAGGTGTTAGCCACCACGCAGAGGCTTTTAGGAGCCGATCACCCGTCTACGCTCACCTCCATGAACAATCTCGCATTGGTGTATAAATCCCAAGGACGGTACGACGACGCGGAAATGCTTCATAAACAGGAGTTAGCCATCACGCAGAAGCTTTTAGGAGCTGATCACCCGTCAACCCTCACCTCCATGAACAATCTCGCAATGGTGTTTGAATCCCAAGGACGGTACGACGACGCGGAAATGCTTCATAAACAGGAGTTAGCCATCACGCAGAAGCTTCTAGGAGCTGATCACCCGTCTACGCTCACCTCTATGAACAATCTCGCATTGGTGTATAAATCCCAAGGACGGTACGATGACGCGGAAACGCTGCATAAGCAGGTGTTAGCCAGCAGGCAGAAGCTTTTAGGAGCTAATCACCCCGAAACACTCACCTCAATGAACAATCTTGCACGGGTGTATAAGTCCCAAGGACGATTCGATGAGGCAGCTGCACTTTACAAGGTGGCCTTGGCTGGTTTTGAGAAGTGTCTCGGGGGTGATCACCCATCCACACAAAACACAGCTTATAATCTCTCTCAGCTACAAGGACAAGATATCCAGGGAGATGTTAGCAAAGATGAAGAGGCACCCACGAACGACCGGCCTGCGATCGACTACGAGTTGTGAGGGTTCAGAATGACGGAAGGCCATTCTCTTCACATTACCAGCGGTATCATCTTATGCACTCCCATCTGTATTCTTGCGTCGTTACACTTGAAACTGATTCACCAACGGTCTTTATACCTTTAAGGCTCACAATTTCCACATATTATACAAGAGTTTCGATAATGGTACTGGCTGATGTCGTGTTCAACGTGGCATTTGAAACGCCTTGTAATATGTCCTCTCCTGACCAGCCATGGCTTCTTGTGTGTTCCCGCTTCATCATCAAGCTGGGCAAGAGTGTGCCCCAACTAGGCACTTCTTCTGGCTGGCCCAGTGCGCTATATAAAAATAGAATACTCATCTGGGCGCCTGTTGATTATCTCTTTTCCCCCGCCATCACCGTCATCATGAGCAACATTTCTCTCGGTACTCTCAACGCAGATAATGTGAACTTGGTCGGACGTGATCAAGTCAATTATCACATTTATCCTCCCTCAACTCCAGGTCAGTCAGTTCCATAGGAAGCAGATACGACGTGTTTGGCGCTTTCCCCCAAGCTTTCACTGGCTTGCCAATCCGCCACCTGCTTCGGCAGACAGAAAGAGTATATGAACATTCTTTCTGACCTTGATTGTGAATTCTAGGTTCGGAGAACGCCAACCGTCAACTTCAACGTATCAACGATGCCCCTCTCTATCATCTCTCGGCACATTTCACTGGAAGAGAGAAAGAATTGGAATTTATAAGGGAAGCGCTGAACACACGCCCAAGCAATCTACCAAGCTGTTGCGCTATTTACGGGATGCCAGGACTAGGGAAGACTCAGATACAGTTGAAGTACGCAACACTCGCATTCGAAAACCGTTGGTACTCCCATATCTTCTGGACATCGGCTACTACCGTCGACAAGCTAAACCAAGGGTTTGCTAAAATTCTCGATCTCGTCGACGACCGCTCCCGCTACCTTCAGGATCAGAACGCAAAGCTAACATCAGCGAGACGCTGGTTGGAAGAACCGCGCGGAAGCGACATCGATTGGCTTCTGGTCATTGACAACGTTCACCGCGATACGCTCAGCTTTCTTCGCTCGCATCTACCTCGGAGCAATGTCCGAGGTAGCATTCTCTTCACCACACGGACGGCCGATGTTGCTAACGCTTTAACGAATGCGGCTGGAGTACAGTATCCGATACTCGCGCTTCAGACGCTGGACCTCGCAGAGGCGACGAACCTTCTAGTTGGAGATGCAGGTTTCGATCCAGAAATCACATCACCGTCGCAAATGAGCCAAGCTGAAGCATTGGTCAATTCCGTTGGTCGTCTGCCTCTTGCTGTCGTCCATGCGGCATCGTACATCAAGCAGACGGGTACCACTCTAGATGATATGCTTGAGCTGTATGACAATAAACAAAAGATGAAAGTACGTGTATCTCCACCTACCTCAAGTACAAATGCTCACATGCTGATAGGTGATTCGATGGGAGAATGATCTAAATACTTACGAGGAGCGATCTGTCGCGGCCACATTTTCTAACCTGTCCACTCAACTGAATGACGAATCTTGCGATATCGGCAATCTTCTGAAAGTTCTCTCATTCCTTGACCCAGAGAACATACCCGTGAAGATGATTGTTGAAGGCGCCAAGCGATTGTCAAATTCTGAGAGTCCAGGCCCATTTGCCGACCCGTTACCATCATCCCCCATTGCCTCGACATCGTCTTCGCTATCACCACCACCATTACCCAAGCTTACCCCATTACGACGACTGAAAGAATGGGGCAAGCGTCATTCGCCATTGCGTCGTGCTATTAAAACTGAAATCAACCACACAAGCCCGACGTCTCCGATACATTTGGAATCCTCTTCCCTAATTTCCCTAATTCTTTCGCCAATCGAGTTTCAAAAAGCCATACAAAAGCTCAACAACCTATCTCTGGTTGATCATCGACCAAATATCGGAGACTCTTCGTTGTGGATGCACGATTTGGTTCAATTCATGATACAGGAGTCTGCCAGGACAGAGGAAACTTATCAAACATGGCTCCAACTATCTGTGTCGCTTGTCTGTTTTGCTTTCCAACATATCGAAGATTACGAATCACCACAGTCGTGGCCTGAATGCCAGAAATTTGTGCCGCATATACGATCTCTGAACAAAGCATGGGGTGACGCGCGTGGCTTCAACGAGGAGCTGACAGTGGCCGAGATCAATACTGCAATATATCTACAGGAATGTGGACGATATGATGAAGCCGAGGAGTTGTACAAGCAGGCCATTGAAGTGATGAACAAGTATTTAGGGGTTGATCACTCGTACACGCTCACCCCGATGAACAATCTCGCATCGGTGTATAAATCCCAGGGACGGTACGACGATGCGGAAACGCTGCATAAGCAGGTGTTAGCCAGCAGGCAGAAGCTTCTAGGAGCTGATCACCCGTCTACACTCACCTCTATGAACAATCTCGCATCTGTGTATAATTTCCAAGGACGGTACGACGACGCGGAAACGCTTCATAAGCAGGCGTTAGCCACCACGCAGAAGCTTTTAGGAGCTGATCACCCATCTTCGCTCACCTCCATGAACAATCTCGCATTGGTGTATAAATCCCAAGGATGATACGATGAGGCGGAAACGCTTCATAAACAGGAGTTAGCTACCACGCAGAAGCTTTTAGGAGCTGATCACCCGTCAACGCTCACCTCCATGAACAATCTCGCAATGGTGTATGAATCCCAAGGACGGTACAACGACGCGGAAACGCTTCATAAACAGGAGTTAGCCATCACGCAGAAGCTTTTGGGAGCTGATCATCCGTCTACACTCACCTCTATGAACAATCTCGCATCTGTGTATGAGTCCCAAGGACGGTACGATGAGGCGGAGACGCTTCATAAGCAGGTGTTAGCCAGCAGGCAGAAGCTTCTAGGAGCTGATCACCCATCTTCGCTCACCTCCATGAACAATCTCGCATTGGTGTATGCATCCCAAGGACGGTACGATGATGCGGAAACACTGCATAAGCAGGTGTTAGCCAGCAGGCAGAAGCTTCTAGGAGCTGATCACCCGTCTACGCTCACCTCAATGAACAATCTCGCATTGGTGTATACATTCCAAGGATGGTACGATGAGGCGGAGACCCTTCATAAGCAGGAGTTAGCCAGCAGGCAGAAGCTTCTAGGAGCTGATCACCCCAACACACTCGCCTCAATGAACAATCTCGCATTGGTGTATATGTCCCAAGGACGGTACGATGACGCGGAAGCACTTCATAAGCAGGTGTTAGCTACCACGCAGAAGCTTTTAGGAGCTGATCACCCCGACACGCTCACCTCTATGAACAATCTCGCATCTGTGTATCAGTTCCAAGGACGATTCGGTGAGGCGGCTGCACTTTACAAGGTGGCCTTGGCTGGTTTTGAGAAGTATCTCGGGAGTGATCACCCACACACACGAAGCATAGCTCGTGATCTCTTTCAGCTACAAGGACGAGATATCCAGGCAGATGTTAGCAAAGATAAAGAGGCACCCACGAACGACCGGCCTGCGATTGACTACGAGTTGTGAGGGTTCAGAATGACGGAAGGCCATTCTCTTCACATTACCAGCGGTATCATCTTATGCACTCTGTATTCTTGTGTCGTTACACTTGAAACCGATTCACCGACGGTCTTTATACCTTGATGGCTCACAATTTCCACATATTATTACAAGAGTTTCGTTATGGTACTTGCGTTCAAGGTGGCATTTGCAACGCCTTATAATGTGTCCTTTCCCGACCAGCCATGACTTCCTGTAGTGTTACCGCTTCATCATCAAGCTGGGCAAGAGTGTGCCCCAACTAGGCACTTGTTCCAGCTGGCCGAGTTCACTTCTGCGTCATTGTATCCCTGCAACTGATATCCCAGCCAATGTAACTGTCAGCTGAAGGTTCACCATGTCACTTCATACTTGATCAGATAGGGCCACCGGAAGGTGATTATTGCATTTTGCATTTCCAGCCCGGCGTGAGGACATAACTGTTTCTTCGTCAAAACACCGCGCCTGATCCGATTCAACAAGCATCGCCTCACCTTCGTGTGGTGGCTATTTCCCTACCTCTGGTCCTTCCACTGTGTATAATACCAGCCCGTTAACTTGACAAATCCTTCTTCTCGCGGGCATTATGAAGTTAGGCACCAGGAGCCACTCAGGAGATCCCCATCACGGAGGGACTTGACACGGTTCGGATAGCCGAGATGTGTTTTTGTTCAAAAAAGACATTATTGATGGCGCTGAAATCAACGAACGCCACGGTGGCGCGAGCGGGGGGGTGGGGAGGGTGTGTCCCTGGATTGCGTTATACATTGCGTTATACATGACGGATAAGACCCGCCGAAGATTTCTTTTGCCAAGTTGTCATTGAATGAGCATATCGAAACGAGTTTGACGTTCGTTCCGAGTTTGGGTCGCGGCGAGCCAATATTTGAGGGACCGCACGATTTAAGGATGATTGAAAAGCTTTTCCGGAACTTCAGTTCGTACTTGCCTTACCGGGTGGAACTTTATTTCGTGTCCCGGGTCAAGGATGCTCAATTTGGTTCCTCCGTGATCAAGTCACGAGGGACCCTTCACGGGAGTATAGGGATAGTGTGGATGTGGAATGGCGAGTTAAGAGGACAACTCACCCGATGTGAGATCGATTCATTCGATCCAATCGCGACGTTAAATTTTCTATCTTGCAATAGCGCTCTCCAATCTTGATGGACAACGAAACACAAGAGCCGGACTCAGCATATTCCACCATGTGATTTTATATTGTGGTTATGGGTTACAGCTCTACGAAAAAAAAAATGGCCCAGCAGTAATCCCGTGAAAGCCGCAGCTGGCGTTGACTTTTGCCGAAAATCTTTTGAGGACCGAGGGTGCGTTCTGTAACGACCCTTTTTTTTTTTTTTTTCACGGCTCGTTTAGCAGTGCAGGACGTATTCGGCATATCTTGCGTTGAGGGGAACGGATTAGCAAGTCTAAAAATGGAGAGTTCAATGAATGACGTCGGACAACCTCCCAAATGGATACATCATGTATAGAAGCCACCTCCGTGCCAATAAGCAGATTATCCAACAGCAAGAAAAAAAAAAAACTTTCACACCTTCGATTCCCCAGAGGAAGTTCGAAATTGGCCGTGAATACAAATTTAGGTTCTAAGAGGAAAATTTTAAGTTCACGAACAATGGGAAAGAGAGAGAGACAGGCAAGGTACTTTTTAACGTACAACTTGTACTGAGTACCATAGTTAAGTAAACTATGACCCTAGGCAATGGAGAATTCGCGATTTGAGAACAAAAGAGATTCAGGTGGCATCTAGATGATGAGATTCCCATCTACGGTCTCTTGATGTGTGGAATGGTGTCGACCGGAGGAATTTGAAAACAGCAGGCCATCCAGTAAGACGTATATCGGCCGAGTCGAGGAGAGTTCCGATAGAATGGGGGGTAAGATGGTGGGGGCTAAACTGCTCGAGGTGAACGCAAGTCCATTTGGCAGACCCATGGAGGTCTCATCGGACGATATCGGATGAGAGGATCATCATGGCAGGCTCCGTTGTCCAGAGACCGGAGAGTGTCAAGTACTCATCATAAAGCGTGTGATGATGCCTGACGTGAACGAGTCTAGCCCTGAGGAAGGCACGGGACAAAAAAGAAAAATAGTTCTGCGTAGGAATCTGATAATGGCCGGTCAGAGGGACGTGGTAACTTTTTTCATACCGGATGTCTTTGCTGCCGTTCTGGGATATCCCAATTTGGAAACACTTCCATGATGTACCTGGATCGAGGAGCGTTTTTGAGAGGTGCGCAAAAATGGGCGGGTTGGGTTCGACGAGGTATGGCAAGTGGCGACATTGTGAGATACATACCAGTTGAGCAGAGGCGGTTCGAGTGGATTGGCGAAGGTGCTCGTACTCGAGCTATGATTTGCGACTCGTACGGAGTAATGACCAAAAGGAAATTATTCTCGGAGAACACCTAATGCGGTCTTCTGTTTTTGTTGATGAGGATGCCGGGAGTAGTGATGGATGGCGCCGTGAGCTATAAAAATAACCCAATTCGGCTAAACCGGAGAGAGAGATTTGAGAAATTGTTCGCAGGCGTGATTCGCAAACAGGGGCGGAATAGAGAGGTGGTGACCGCTGGGCGCTGAAATTTGTATGTAGCTCCAAAGTGGCCGAAAAATGGATGGTCAAACCGTCCGCCCTGGCTGTTGTAATTCCATGGAGGAGAAAGTTGGGACTAGGGCGATGATTATCAAAGTGTGTGAACTCGCCCACTAGCTCTGAAAAATGTGGGACAACCTGAGAACGATATCAGATCCATGTCGAGGCACAGCGGGGATATATATTGTTTAGCTAAGATGCAGATGTTTACTTGAAAGTGATCGTCAGAAAATATTTGCGTCCCTCGTTCCTAGTGATGAAAGTAATTTGTTGAATCTCGACCCAGCCGTGGCCAGAGGATATGACCAGGGAGATGCCCGGGATGGTTTGGAGACGTGAGAAAGCCCCGACGAGGACGATTTGGAGTCGGATTGTGAGTCAAATTTGAGATGGGAAAGTCTATTGGAGATGTGAGTTGCGAATTGAGCTCAGTAAAGCGGCGTGTTGGAACGGAGGAGAAACTGCGAAACACAGCCACAAAATATTTCCGTCCTCACCACATGCTCCAACATGACGGTGAGCGGTCCGTACTCAAGCCTATCTGTCCCAACTTGCAAGTTCCTCCACCAGTTGGCCATGATCCGAATCCGTCAAGCGAGTGTGTCAAGACAACCCTAACGGACCGAGTCGGATTTCACGAGCATGGTCGTATCGCAATAGATACCGCCAGGATGCCTCGGGCCGCAAATGCAACGACTATCCTGCGATTGGACTGATCCGAGTACGTCTTTGCTCATGAAGTGATCCCAAAAAACTTGACTAACTGACCGTTCCGTGCTCCATGTTGAAGACATATGTATGTAAACGCAGGCTCTGACCAGGATATGTTGCGATATATCGGTGGATCATGTCGTTGGTACGGAACAAGACGGGTTTGGCGGCGCGTCGTGAAACGCGGACGCAAGGTGTTCTCTGTCATCGACTCCCGAGCATCTCTATCGGATGGCACTCAAATGGAAGTCCGCGGTCATTTCTCCCATGTCTGAGGACCCTCCCCGAACTCCTGCCAACGGTAAAAATTTGAATTATGGTTTAGATTAGGTGTGTGCAGGTAGCTTATGTTGGCAAATATGTTCTTGAAATAGGCAACTTGTGCCCCTCATTGTCATAGTGATGCCGTCGAGTCAAGATTGAGGAGCGAAACTGGTTCGTCTTCACTTCTTTGACTCTTAAGCAAAGTGGATCACGACACTCCTTCCGCCTCGAGGCTCATTGTCCTTGACAGCTAGAGATATCACTGAACGCATATCCATGTCTGATATTAATATGAAGCGGTAGTTTAGAGCAGCTTCCCTGCACATTGTTCCTCTATAGTTTCCCACCAAGCAGGACACACCGGGGGAATTCACACTATCTTTGTGCTCCCGATGTCGATTGTGACTCGGGTTTGCTCCCCGATCAAATCTGCCTTCTCCAGTGACTAACTAGCTGGTTCTCACAAGCTGTGTCAAAGCGGGAGATTGCCCCAAGGTGCTCGTCTTCACGACATCACTCGTGAATGATACACTCAGCCGGTCCTCTCCTCGGACAACCATTGTTCGACAAATCAGGATATGGCTCGACGAGGGATATATTCGAGCGAGACAGTATACTTTGGCCATTAGCGAGTGCTAATCTGTTTCACAGATAGATCTCGAGTACATATCGGTCTACCCATCGAATATCGCCTGATTCGCTGTGCTTTGTGGGTCACTTCGTGAGATCGATCTGTGCGAGGCTGATCCAGATTGGGTCAAAAATGCCTATTTTTGACAAAATAGTTTTAGGCCAATCCTGGCCAATCTCGTTACCTTTTTCAGGTGACAATGATTAATCTCACACCGATCTTCACTCCTTTGCCCAGGTCGCGGCAGCAAGGATCCCCATCTGCGTCAAATCGACCAGAACTTACCAATTAATCTGGCATTGCCATTATACCGCCGATTGGATGACTGTGAAACACGCCCTCGTCAGGCCATAGCTCATCCAATAGCCAACGGGATATTGCAGCTTAGGACCGAGCCAATAAGACATGGCTGTCAAATGGAGTCGGAGCATGTACGATGTAGACGTTAGTGCTGATGTACAAGTACTGCATGTTCCCCAGTTGTAAGACATCGATGAGTCAACTGGCCCGTCGTGCTGATTGCAATCGCGATGAGCAGACACCGCCACTGAACTCCGGGAGATCACATTTCTTGATTGCCTTGCCCGAGACGAGGTACCGGGTCTTACTTGTCAAATCAGGAAACTTGAAGAGTATCTGATAGCCCGATCCCACCTTCGCACTTCGGACCATGAGCCAGCGCTAGAATGGAGCACGACGATCGGCCTTCGCGGTTCAGCATTCGCCTTATGGCCTCTTCCCTCAGCCGCGAGTGAAGCTCTCGACTCGCTCTCTCTCCCGCGGGAGCAGACTCTCAGCAATAGAATTCCAAATTAGAAGAGAGCTCATTTACGTATGGGGAGATGCGATAAGAATGGCTAGCGGGAAACAATAAGGTTCCCATGTATCCAGCAGGTTGGCTAAAAAATCGACAAAAAACAATAGGGATGGGTATGTTTACTTTTTTTATTTTGGAATGGAATGGAAATTGAACTGAAGGTTGCGGTCATGCCCAGATTTGTACTGGACGGGTCCCTCGACCGAATGTGGGGGGCAGAATGAATTGGGCCTTACGGAATTTCAGAACTCGTGCAATATCCATCGGAACCTTTCCACGAACATCCCGACTGAAAGACTATAAAGCTGTCTGCTCGTATTGTCTTTGCTTTTTGTGCCCCGCTAGTGCAATTGTTCTGACGATCGCGCTGCACCGGCGAGACAAAGAAAACGTTCAAGCATCCTCGTTCAAGCGACACTCCTCTCTCTCTCCTCTTCCTTATCCTTCCTCCCCTTATCCTCTCTCATTATCCTCCCGCTTTACGAACCGAGCTTGCTCAATAACACTATTGTTCTCTCACTATCATGCCCCCTCAACGCACTCGCGATATCCCCTCTCGATGTGAGCTCTCTGTACTCATCCCCGTCCCCGCCCAAACCTCACCCCTTCCACAGCACTCGAAGTGACAACTGACGCTCCACAACCTCCAACAGTATCCATCGTATCCCCGACGCCACGCGCCTACACCTTCCCTATTAACCGCTGCGTTACCGACAGTCCCTTCTCGTCCCCGTCCAGTACGCCCTTCGAGCCCGATCTGCGTCCGCTTGCGTTGACATGTACAACACCACCCACGCTCGTTGAAACGCTTTCACCCACTTCACCCACGAGATCAATTTCACCTCCCCCATGTACCCAAAATCGACGCAAGTCGTCAACAACCGAAATAGAGCGCAGACCCAAGAAGGGCGACGAGGACTATGTCAAGCGACCGGAGAACGCCTTCATCCTCTTTCGCCGCAAATGCTGCGAAGATCGCCAGCAAGCCCAAGCAGAAGCTGCCGACGGCGTCACCAAGAAACAACGGCAGGCCGATCTTTCAAAGACGATCAGCCAGCAGTGGAAAGGTTTGTCAGCAGAGGAACGTCAGTATTGGGAGGAACTTGCCAAGGAGAAGAAGAAGGAGCATGAGCAGATGTACCCCAACTACGTCTACCGTCCCCAGCGCACCAAGGACAAGGATGGTCGCGCGAAGACGAAGAAGGCAAAGGGTGTTCGGGGAGAATATGAGCACGAAACCGATAGCGAAAGCCTCTCGTTTGTCCTTCCATATCCTACCTCTCCATTCACTCGCCGTCATGGTCGATCGGCGTCTGCTCCAACACCACCATTACCTTATCAGTCCATCCAGATCCCCAATGTCTACTTGCCTTCTTGCCCGACTTCGCCTTCACTCATCCCGTTGATCCATCGGCGATCATCGCATCCCAACCATCCGCCCAGTTCGATGGCACACTACGATTATTTGTCAACTCCCGGCAATCTCATGCCGTCTTCCTACGGCCAGTCTGGCGATTTTGATGTAAGGCGTCACCTTGCACTTCTCCCAACTACTACTAACCCTCCTCACCCTTTCCCCAGTTCCAGAACATGTTCAATATGGGTCACAGGAACAGCCTTCCGTCGTTGCACATGCTTAACACGATGCAAGACCCCTCGATGATGCTCCCATCGCATCCTCAGCTTGTCTCGCCATCGTCATCAGTTGGCTCGGGTTCTTCCGGCACGTCGTCACCCAACACTGGACCATTCACACCGACGACCGCTCCCGGCCTTCCCACCTCCTTCACGCCCTCTTGCAGCTCCGACTATAGCCAAATGCCCAGCGACCGTCTCCCAGATCTGCCTCAGACCCAGGCAGAGCTCGACCTGCAAACGGAGCTTCAACTGCAGCAAGACATGTTCTCGCCCTTCTCATGGGACAATACCAATATCTGGCCCCCCGGGGACGACATCTTGCTTTGTGACGATTTCGACTTGAACGCTATCCCTCCGATCGAGCTTGGGATTCCCAAGTTTGGCGAAGACATGGTCTTGGAAGTACCCCCTCCCCAGGGCTCCGTGGACTTCGTCCAGGACTTTGTTCAAGGAATGGAGGTCGCGCCGCAGTTTCACGAGGATGGCGGTCAAAACCTTGACGGCATGTTTGGATTCGACGAAATGATTTCCCGCCACGGCTTTTGAAGACCAAAGAAATTTAATGTAAATTTCAATGCACGCTGGGCGGCATTGCAATTTTGCATTGGGCACTGTGTGGACATTGTACCTCTCTCGCGCGCTCTCTCTCCCCTTCTTCGGTTGAAGCTGAAGCGCTGTATTTCCGTTTCCCCCTTCTCCCTCCCCCCTCCACTCACTTTTCTTATTCATTTTTTTTTTTTATCTTTTCTTCTTTTGTAGTCGTACCCCTTTTTCCTCTTTCATTTTTTCGATCGCCCCCCCTCACGCCTGCTTGTGGACGATCTCGACGACCGTCCACCACTTCATGCGCTACACGCTGATTTTTTTATGACTTGATCATTCCTTTGACGAACACTCCATACCACCCCCTTTCCGACTTATACCCCAATCCCGTTATTTACGCATTATCTGAATGCATCTTCCAATCACTCCCCATCACTTATTGCTATCACAGTGTATGTAGCGATGTGTTTTTTTGGGTTTACCCCTTCAACGGGGGGATGGCAATCCAGATTGCCTTATTATTCACCCGAGCCTGCTCAGAGAGGATGGATTGTTAAAATCGCGATGATTTTCAATTGATAAGTCAAAACACTTGAAATGTGTAGATTGGGCCAAAGGCACGTGAAGCTCGGCGGAGGTAAATCCGGTACCACCCCCCCTCACATGGCCTTATTGTTTTGAGTAATTATGTGAATAAAATCTGGACGAGCGGTAATTAAGTCACTTGGGCGAGAGTTAGTATGGGAAGAGACGGAAATAAACATCCAAACTACCGTAAAATTCAGACTACGGTACGGGTCAGGCGTCTCGCGACCAAAACCCTGCCTCTGGGAATGATGGTGGTGGTGGTTGAAACACTCAAAGGTTTTTGTCCGTTCGATCTATGGGTGGTCTAGTGAATTGTCATGATGACGTTTTCGTCAGGGGCAAACTTACCCTTCGGCAGGGAGATGGTCGAGTCACGCGTTCAAAGTGTGCGTGTGGGGGATATCATTTCCCCCCTTTGCCTTTTCATTTACGCGGCGCCCATAAATGCGAGACAAAGTATGTGTGTCAAGTGATGATTGGCAAATCGGGATGGACGTGCGCCCTTATCGAAAGCACATTCAATGTGCTCTCGATAAGGGCGCTCGTTCGTCCCGATTTGCCAAAATATCTTCATGCATTCTTTATTTATTTTTGACGTCGTCTTATCTGCAAAGTTGGACATAAAGTGATCTGCTGCACTGTGATAGGGAAGACTCAACTCGTAATCGCGTAAAAGGTGTTTCCTGTACACGAGACCGAATGGGTGACTCAACCTGAATGGGATTCTCCTATTCCTCATCACACGCGGCGGCGACGTGTTTTTGCTATCATGATTGTGGCGATAAAAACGTTCGTCGTGGTAGGTTACCTTTCAAAGGTCAGGCGCCACGTCTAGTTCCTCGTCGTGTTTCACCCTGCAGCGTGATCCTTGGATGACTTGTGTTCTCGCTCGCTGGGTGCTCGCTGTCTTTTTGACATAAAAAGAAAGACCGCGACTGGCTTGGATGTTTGCGTATGTGTGGTGACAGTGGCTGGAAGTAAATTGCTGCTATAGCACTCTCACCGTTCTTGTCCGACTCATCAAGCAACGGTGGGCCTTGTTCTCCCTGTACAACTCACACGTTTCTTCCATATAGGAACACGAGATGCTGCTAGGAAACTTCGAGAGGTATGCAACTTTGGTTGGTTTAGGCAGTCCCGTGCCTCGTGTATAAAAGCCCACCCCCCTCACCTTCTCTTCAACGCCGACCATGACTCGTTATCCATGGCCAGCGAATGCTGGCCCGTACAGAACCGTCGATAACCTGCGGCACCCATGGGTCAGTTCTCCAGTTATACCCTCGGCTCACGAATACCACTATTTTTCTGAGTCCGGATGTGTCGGAGTACCCAACATGGTGCCAGTGGAGCCTATTCATGCCTGGGGACACGCCGTAGAAAGAAGACAAGACCATCGCGTATGCGAGAGAACAGGAGAGCGATGGTTTTGGCAACGATTGAAAGCTTTCTTGAGTGCGTTCTTGATTTTGGCACCAGTTATCTTCTCATCCCCGATCAGATCCCAAATCCAAGGAATCCTCGAATGACAACATCAACACACGCTTCCTCTATCGTCCGTTGCAACCCTCAGACTGGAAAGCTTTTGCATATTGGTCACGTCCGATCGTCAACGGCGTCCCTGTTCGAAACGCTGGTAGGTCCGATTTTACAAAATATCTTTCGCGACATTTACTTAACATATCCTATAGCACCAGGACTGGTTCCACCCGGTGCTATTGACCCTAGATATGTTTTTCACAGTCTCCGAGGTCCTAATGGTTCTCCCCACCCTGAACGTTGGGTCCCTGGTCTTCAGCACTATTCCCTCCCTCCTCGCCCGGCTATCTGGAAGGCGCCTCAACCCGACACCCCGTTACCCTATCCTTGGGAATGTCAGCTCAATCCCTTCCTTGAACATCGACCAACCGGACTTCCACCACTCTATTTCGACATTGGACGCGAGACCGGTGGAATTGTATTCGCTGAACCTGAGAATGCCGTTCCACTCGAAGAAGCCGACCGCGCGCAGCCCGCAACGTTCCCATTGCTGACTCACATGCACATCGCTTATGTTGCTGACGATGCCGCTTCAACATTTCCTTGGCCAACCACGGTATACAACCCAGATGGGATAACGTGTCAGGATGTGTTTGAGGCCATACATAATAATTTCCAGAGCCCTATCAATCAGGTGGAGTATGAGACCTGGTCTGAGAGGCAAAAAGATCGCAGCACGCGAGCCTATCAGATCCGTCTTGACGCTGCGAACTCGTGGAATCCCGAGTTATCTCCCCCAGTGCATGACGGACTGCGAAGGATTGACTACATGGGTGACAGAGTCATGTTTCGAGGTTTAGAACCCTCTCCGAACAGAGATGTTTCTTGGGTAATGTTTGTTGGCCCGGCATGATTGCAAACTACGGTCCGCTCCTTATCGTTCCCCTTCTCCTATGGTTCACCATCTGCAGCTTTTCATGCTATGCGTATTCTGATTTGCTATATACATGCTTTGTCAAGTACACTCTAGTCGTCCTGCCATAATCCTCTTGTCCGCAAATAAAACGTGATATTTCATAGACATTTACTGTGAGTATAAAAGCACAAAATCGAGCATGAGTAATTTAACATCATTCCAACCCCAGACGAGAAAGATAAAAAAGGGTGCCAGGGAGTAGAACGCCTCCGTTTTGTTGGATCATTGCTGAGGCGGCGTGAATGCGAGGGAGGCGGGGGCATCTGAGAGGGATGCGAGGCAAATGCTGGGCCAACAGAGGACTCGAGATCAGTTAAAGGTAATGGGAACTTCGTCCGAGAGAAAATGGGGGGTCAAAGTCTCGGTCGCGTCAATCCCTAACATGGACAATACCACGACTATCAAGTATTGGCAAACGAGCCTTGATCCATTGTGGAACTAATAGCTTGACATTCCTCGGGCCAATCGTCACTATGTCAGGTAGCCGAAGGTGGTCCAGTGGAGCCGAATACAGATGCGTTCTATCGTGGCAAAATCCATCTTGTCCAATTCGGAGACGGACTGTATGATGAGTCTGAGCATTGCATACTCCACATAGGGCGAGGTGATCTGAGAGAATAACGTGTACACCCAATCCCGAGTAGGAGCCTGTGGACTGACAAGTTGTGCAGGCGGATTGGGTGTTGTGAGCAAGGTTGATGTGATTTTCGCGCACAGCTATGAAACCAATAAAGTCGGTCAGATAAATAGCCAGGGCGATGAAAACATGCTAGCCTTTTGCATTGAATGAAGTCATACCATAGAGTTTAAGATGCTTACGACGAGAACCCAGCATCTTGAGTAATTCACCCACCGCTTGAGTATGCTTTAGATTCATGCTTCGAAAGGAGATGATAGACGCATCAGGATGTGGCTCGAGGCGGAGAAGCCGATCGAAGAATTTTGATTGAAAGGAGCACAGGGTAGTAAATTTCAAACCGCGGGGGAGAGGGATTACCGGTTCACTGTATGTTTCCAAACCGTCTTCCATCACGTAAGGGGAGTTTAGCGAGGGACACGAAGCAACAAATTCGTTCGCTTGTCGTGATGCCGTGATTCCTCGATCTTTGGGAAGCTAGATAACACCATAGCTCGTGCTTTGTCCTCAAGGACCATCCAATTCAAATCACTGAGCTCGAGTTCAGTCAGGCGTGTCGCGATCAGGGGCAATGTTTCCTTCACAAATGGAGGTGACCTGCAGTGGTTATCGCTTTCAGAATGTACAGGTGGCGGACATACGTGGAAAGACTGCTCGACGAATCCGTGAAGCATGAGGTCGCATGCGCGGTATAATTTGCTACCCTCTTATTTGTCAAAAGCAAACTGATCAGGCCAAGAGGGTTATATACGTCGATTTTATGCTTGTTGCTAGGAGAAAAGAAAGCATCAAAGGCTTTCGAGGATTTTGCAGAAGCGGTGAGGCAAGAGGGGTAAGAGAGACAGCACATTACAGTGCTTCATGTTCGCATTTGAATCCCATATCTTGTGAGCATCTTGAGGATGAGACAACACATGTGAGGCGCAGCACAGTTCAGGTACTTCGGCACTCACCTTCTTGATTACGCTGTTCTCTTTCAAAGAGAACAGCGTAATCAACAAGTTGTTGGCAAGCAAGCCAGTACTAAAAGTATGTCGTAGGAACCAAAATTCTGTATGACAAGGTGGGTTACTGAGCAATAGGTTCCCCCTACATTGGTACGATACAGAGAGGGGACCATAGGGCATTGAAAGATGTTGTATTTGTTGACAAAGGAGATATCAATGAAGAGTCGTAGAGAGGGTCGATGAGAATAGACTATGAAAAGCGGTGAATGAATAGAGCTGAGGCTTTGCATCCTACCACAATGCCGACGTCAGACTCGATTGCTACATTCACTAGCACCACTAAAAGACACATCCGAAATTTCTACGGTAACCGCTGTACTGTATGCCTCATCAAGCTCACGGAAGCAGGGAGTCAGTGCGCTTATATATTGGATGCGTCCGGGAAAGGAGCATCTCAGGTCTGCACAGAACATGATGGATGTGACTTGATATGCCTAAGGATCATTAGATTTCCGCCCTTTCTCGCCTAGGTGTCATACCGGATGATTATGGGCGACAGCTCGAGACGAAGGGCATAGTCTGTAAGCAGAGAAAGATCTGGATGACGCGGTACTGATCAGTGAAACTAGTATGCCCTACTTGCCATCTAGGACTTCTTACCTTTGACCATATCGCATTTTCCCCCCCAAAACAGGTACTCAACTACCTTCTGGCATACGTCAGAGACACACCGATGGACGAGCAAATGCTTCTACACCAGGTATGCGCGCCAGACACGAGGGTTCAACGCTCATGCCACGATTTGGAATCAGGTTCTCGCTATGTTGGTTGCCGGTATCCCGCGCGATATACCTGACCCCTCGCTCGTTCTACCTTATATTGGACTGTACATCATGGTACGTCTGAAACCGGACGAACTGGAGGGGTTGAAAATCGTCACTGCCGATTTTCCTCACTTATCTATCCTTCGGGACAACCAATGGGTTCCAGCCCCCTCCCGAGCAGCTCCAACTGCCCCAAATGTTGCACGTATCTTCCATTCCCGAGCTCTCCCAATCTAAAGCTCTTCCGAATCCTTCGGCGTTATTCCGTTGTACTCAAGCCATCCCCAATATTCCCAAACGCGTTACTGGCGACTTCCCAAAGCCACGCCTGGAGGTATCTTGTCGGCAGTAATGTTGCGCGCTATGGATAGTCCCTCCGAAATTGACGAAGAGCTGCAAATTACCAGAGCCTTGTATGCTCTTTTGATATATCAACGGGCCACGCACAACATACCAGGCGAGCCAGCTGGTGGCGGATCCGCTGGGCCGAGTGGTGGACCTGGCAGGCCGAGCAGCAGTGGACCACGTAGTGCATTCCATGGAACCGGAGGCAGAGGGAAGACCCAACAGAAACGAGTAGCTCCAGACGAAGACCCCAAGCAGCTTTCCAAAAAGCGAGCTCTAGGTACGGCCCATGACCCTACCTCCGCAAGAGGCAAGTCAGACCAGAGTTAGATCGATGAGCTGTCGTCGAATTTTTCACGCCCTCTTCCTGATGCATTAGATGCCACTGATGGCGGGACATCTCTTTCTCCTGAATATGATCCCCGGAGTTGGGCATTTGGCCCTGAAATGTCGACAAACACAATTGTCTTTAATCTCACTGATACCGTACTAGACCCTGCCGATTATCAGAGGTGGATCTTCCGGCCCGAAGCCACACAAAGCCATAAAAGAGGATAACCACATCCTGAGTAGGGTGCGGATATTATCCCGAGGCTGGTATGAGGTGGAGAGTTTGATCGACACAGTATTTTGCCAAAGTAATGGCATTGTGGTTGCTGGTTGCTAGTGGGGTTTGCTGGTTACTAGTAGCCATCCTCACGCGAGAACAAGCTAATAAGCTTGTCGGGATACGCAGTTTTGGCAACCTCACACACAACGATCATTCAATTCTCATGAAATACGCAGTCAACGTCGGAGACACCTAGTGGACAGGCCTCTACCAAAGGTTTCAAGACTGATCGTACAAAGCTTCCCGAACAGGGATCCAGCTAACGCCAGGTGCTACAAACTAATCCCTGATCCCATTCCATAAGATGCCCCGTGATAGTAATAGAAGATAGGTTGGACAAGGAGGAGTTAGAGAAGAAGGATGTGCCATATTGTGTCTGGAGTTCGACATTGGTCGCAGAGGGACTCCATACGGTGGAGATTTCCATCTGAGGGTTTATAGTTCGGTATCAATTCAAGTTGGCAAAAGCAAGTCAGCAAAGAGGGTATGGGGTTGAACAAACTTTGAGCAAAGGATCGTTCTCTCGTCACTTGACGTGGAGGAACCAAATGTGAGGTCCATCCCTGCTGGGCGAAAGGCCCAAGAACTGGTTCTTTCCCAAGAAGAAGTCAATCCTCCTCACACCTCGTATTTTTTCCTTGGAGTATGCCTTTAGATCGCGATGGCGGTGGCAGCGAGCTTCAAAGGACGCTCTCACATGCGATGGTGTGCGGTGAGACTGGTAATCATGTTCGCTGACACGTTGGCGGAGAGAACGATATATGGCTGTGATGACATCGGACATCGTGACGAAAGCAGTGGAGCCCATGGGTGATACCGAGATGGCCCAGGGAATATAACGGGGAGCGATAATGGTCAATTGGGGGAGTGGTGGTTGTGTCGCGGGCTCAGCAAGCATCGCGTGTATGTTACCGTAGTGTCCGCTGATATGATGGGGAGACAACGATATGTCATAAGAGATGAGAGGTTTAGGTGTGCGAGCCGTGTCCAATTGCATAGGCACACGAGGATGGTGGGGGTAGGTGTGCGAAGATGGTGGTGGGTGACGTGGTAGAGGTGTTATTTGACCACGGAATGGAAAGAGAGAGTGACCGGTATAGGAGGATGAATGACTTGTAGGTGGTCCATAAGCGATGTTAGCTTTCGCGAGTCGAATGTGCTGTTCTGGCATAGGGTCATATGCGAGAGCTGAGTCGAGCTGTACAGGCGTGGGAGGGTGGATGAGAAATTCGTCCGGAAGAGCCTGGAATGGGTCAAAGTCTCGGTCGCGATAATCTCTAATGTGAACAATACCCCAACTGTCAAGTATCGGCAAGCGAGCCTTGACCCATTGTGGGACTAGTGACCTCGGGCCAATCGTCACTATGTCAAGTCGCCAAAGGTTGGCCCAGTGTGGCTGGGTACAAACGCGGTCTACCGCAGCCAAACCCATCCCATCCAGTTCGGAGGCAGACTGTATGATGAGTCTGAGTGTTACATACTTCATATAAGGCGAGCTGATCTGAGAGAATAATGTGGACACCCAGCCCGGGAAGGGAAGGACATCCTGCATAACAACTGACAAGTTGTGCAGGTGGATTGAGCAAAGGTGGGTATTGTGAGAAAGGTCGATATGCTTTCTGCGCACCGCTGTGAAACCAACAAAGTTGGTCGGATAAATAGCCAACAAGATGAAAGCATGCTAACCTTTTTCATTGACGGAATTCATATCATAGAGTTTGAGATGATTAAGATGGGAAGCCAGCATCTTGAGTAATTCGCCTATTGCTTGGGTATCCATTGGATTCATACTTCGGAAGCAGATGCTCGATACATCAGGATGTGGCTCAAGGCGCAAAAGCTGTTCGAAGAATTTCGATTGGGAAGAGCACAGGGTAATGAATTTCAAACCGCGGGGTAGAGGGATTACTGGTTTACTGTAAAATTTCCAGCCCATCTTCCAGCACGTAAGGGTCGTCAGCGATGGAAATGATGCAATGAATTCGTTCGCTTGTTGTGACGTGTCGAAGAAGGCCCGCATCGTGATTTTTTGGACCTTTTGAAAAGCGAATAATATCATGGCCCGTTCCTCGCCACCAAGTAAGATCCAATTCAAATCGTCAAGCTCGAGTTCAGTCACATTTGGAAGGCGCACCGCGATGAGAGGTAAAGTTTCATTCACAAATGAAGACGATCGGATGCAACCTTCCCCTTCGGACATGTACAGGTAGCGGACGTACGTGGAAAGATGGCTTGATGCTTCCGTGAAACATATTTTATCAAGGAAACGTCGAGCCTGTCTTCCATTGGTGAGGCGAATAGTATGAAAGATGTGATGCCTGCTGGTATAGAGAAAGGCTCTGCAAGTCAAGCTGCAGGCACGTAGGGCCACCTGATCATCGCTGAGGTTATCGATGATAGGCTTGAACAATTCAACAGGAAGTCTAGGAACGTGGGATAATACAATGGTTGTTGTGTCATCGTCCAGTCTGGATTGTTCTTGTATAGCATCCTGGTCACAGTTAAAGTCATCGTTCCAATCATCGATGGCAGGAGCGTTGGACTCGACAGAAAGAGGAGGGGAGGGTTCAGGTTGCTCTCGTTTAGTATCTTGGGGTATTATGGTGGGTGTTGCGCCATCTTCCAGTCTGAATTGTTCTTGTAAGGTAGCCTGGTCATCATCAAAGTCAGGATCCCCAGGCTCGGCAGGAAGAGGAGGGGATGTCACTGGGCGATCCAGTTTGGGCTGCTCTCGTCTGGTCTTCTTCGAAGCCTCCTTCGCACGTTTTGGAAGCCATTTCTGAAAGATACCTTTGGAGAAAATGTTGAGGCTTTTCGCACCCATTCGGCGTCTATATGTCGTGAAAGTGAAAACTTGGTGATGTTTACCATAATAGTCTCGAGCATTGGCCTTAGTCAAAGTGCAAGGATCTTTCCCTCATTTCATTGATGTAGTGTTTGGATAAGCATGGTTCCCGTGGTCTCGAGTACCCACATGGCTGGGCTCAAAAGGTAGACTTTCGGTGTGATACAAGCATACTCCCGGAGGACAATAAACCGAAAAAAAAAAAAAACAAGTTGATTGCGAAGCGAAAACCAACATAAAGCGAGGTTGTTCATCCCTAGGTGACACGACCTGCTCGCTTGTAAACTCTTCAATGATTTCCACCACTGTATTTCCAGATCGAGGAATGAGAGAACTTGAAAAAGACCCAATGACATCGGGACTGCCACCCCCTATCGCCGTTTGCAAAGTCCACATTCAACGCAAAGATATGAACCCACTTCGAACTTTCGCCCAGGCTTACTCACCTTGATCATCGTCAATGGTGCAAGCAGGCGGACGACTGATACATTCTTTTAAATCTTCGCGACCTGCCTGCTACAGTCACTAAGGCCCGCAGCAACTTCGGCCCATCATGCGGCGAGTAGAATAGTCCCTCTGGCTTTGCTGAGAAGAAGACCCAAGTGGTCCCGAGTACGTCGATCTGAATGTTATTACAAACGGGAAGCTAGCCGGTACCATTGTCGATCTGAATGTCCGTCAGAGATAGGGTGCCAATTAACGCCATGGGACCCCCAGAGTGTTCACTAGATAGCACCCTTCCAAACAAACGCCTTGCAGTCCAACGACGATGATCAATGAGATCAAGAATTTGACAAATCCAAGGTTCTTCTTGTTGATGGAAGTGGCCGCCCTCCAGATACCAATGTTGATCAAATCATACGCTTGTATCCCGCGTTTCCTCTATGTCCAGGTCGGTAGTCCATCCCGGGCCCCGTTCCATACTTTCTTTTAACAATCCAATTATTTCATCTTCCAGATAAATGATCAAAGATAAGAATCGGAGGGTCGTTAGCGTGCTTTGGTGATGATGACCAGCAACCAGCGTTTTCCTGGCCTAGAGTTCACAAGCAAAGTCAGAAAGACCGGATCAGATGGCAGTCCGGTGGCTGTTCTTAATCTGTGAGGCGATTCGGTCTTCTTTGTACCGGCACCTATCATTTTCAAAGAAGAGCAACGAGACGGCATCTAATTGCCAATGAACTGTTTCGATGATCACTGGACTCACTCACCTGAAGCTGGCAGATAAGGAGGTTTGTAATCGATTTCATCACCCCCGACCAAATAGATTGGATCGCTGCCTGTGAGAATGGTGGTACCATGTGCTTGTCATGGTGAAGGTTCAACAGTGCGCAAGACGATCGATTGGTCAATAAGAAAGAAGTACTGTCAAATTCACATTGCATAACGTCTGGAACGGACAAAGAAACTAGAGCCCACATAGAAAAACTTCGTATCAGTAGGATCTGAGCAATAGCTAGTAGGAGAGATGCAAGTCAAGGGACGTACGTGGCTACAAATAAAATTGAAAATGAACGACAGCTATGTGTGAACTCGACAAATATGTACGAGTGATTGTGATAGGTGCCTCTGCCGTTTCTCTTTTGCAGAGACCGAACAAGAAGCGGTCCAGAGCCAGGCGTCAGGTTCTCGCGACTTGAGTAGCTTCGGTCACTGAAATTGCTGAATGATAGAGGCAGTAAGGGCAGTGTCTCCTATAGAACCGGGATCGTTGTTGATGTGCTTCTGGAAAGCAGAACAGGCAACCAGAAAGGCAAAAAAAACCAAGCCAGGAGCCGATCGAGAAGGAAAGAAGGAAAGATGTTGGAGGTAACGCAGTGAATCACAGCATCAGCCTCCACTTGACTCCTGCCTCGTGTACGAAGCGGAACGCGTGTTGTCTTGGGGGGTAGCCTGTGTTTTAAAATTCCTTAGAAGAAACACTCATACCACATCACGGCGTCGGCGCCAACGAATGTACAGGTAATCGCGGCTTTGTAAAAATCTTTTTTTGAATTTGAAGCATCCCAACAGAACAACCCCGATCCTGCGGAGTGAAAACGGGGTGTTCGCCGCCGTTATTGACTAAGACACATTGGGGCGTGGGATTCATAAGATGACGCTTGTTCTGCGAACCCTTTGTAAGACTCGCTGATGTCGAGAGAGTGACAAAAGGAGATGTGTTTACCGTTTTACCTGATGGTTCACCCTGGAGGCGCCGGTGGTGAGTTGAAGGGCGCCTAGGGTGCCAACAGACAAGGGTTGGCCACTTGCAGGGGTAATCGTTGAACCCTACATAATAGAGCCGAAAGCAAGCATCCTGTGAGGTCTTCAGTCAGCAATAGCGCCGGTTCTATAGCGAAAGTGGGCGTTAAGAAGGATGTTTTGCAGATCACCACCTATATGGTGGTGTACACCCCTCGAAACGTGAGACGAATGTTAGCTGACAGATAATGCGACGCGTTGATTAAAGCGAGGTATTGGGTGATTTTGCAAGTTAATTCTTGGTTCCAGGTTTTCAAATGTGGAAATCATCCCAGTCCAGAGATAACAACCGATAACCGCGGAAAAAGCAAGATCCCCAAAAGGACGATATAGCCCAAAAGCCAAGATCGTTGTGGATGGATGCCGCACGATCAAATGAAGTGTCCAGGAGGAGATACAAGCTCACAGCCATTCAAGAGATCAAGGAGCTTGCGTAACATGAGCTGGCTAAGCAGATCCAAACGGGCTTGGAGTCCTTTAAGTGGGGAAGAAACAATGGGCAATAGAGGAGACGCGCATACATACTGAGAAGCGCTTGTGAACCGAGGAGGAGCCGCAGAGAACACTATACATGAGGGGGTTCCTTCTTCGAATACCCAAACCCTGTTGGTTTTTGGATGAGCATCAGCGCTCCGTAGATATTGGTCTGTGCACTCATACATAAATTACTCGTCGTTACCTTGTACTTCCTCACGTGTTTGCCTCTCGAGCTCAACGAGGTCCAAAACCGTTTCTCCAACAAACCCTGGGTTTGACAGTCGATGATTGAGAACAAAGAAAAGAGAGAAGACAAGTCTGGTGTCTGCCATCGGATGAATTCAGACAAAGGACGATATATCGGATGCGTACCTTTGACCGACTGGGTGACAAAGTAACATCCCCCCCTTCAGGAGTCATCATGACGGTACATAACGAACAGACGTGCGATGTACTTCTGCTGGTCGGAGCGCTGGTTGTCGGGAAAAAGACGGAGTTCGCAAATTGACGCTCGAAGGCTATGAGAAATTCCATGCGCATGATCAGACGGAAACAAGTAAATTCCGAAACGCTTGAGCGCCAATCCAATGCACAGGCTCGGCATCGTCTTTGGTAAGCAACTTATAATTCCGATCGACCAAACTTTTTGCAGTGCAAATCTGACGTTTAGCTGTGCTGGTATGGATATATGTAGATTGCCAATAGATACAATATACAAGATGCGTGACAGTATTGAATTGACTGACAGCTGGATCAATTCTGTAACCTGAGAAGACTGGATAGCAGGGGTATGAGGGTGGTGGTACAAGTCGGAATGCCCTAGTCTCTGGTCGGTATCCGATGTTAAACGAGAGGGGACTTCATAATGTCGAGTTTGTCCATCTAAGGACGTATATACCAGCATCAATTCGAGTCGGCAAAAGCGAGTCGGCAAAGAGGGTATGATATTGAAGAAACCGTGATCGTTCTCTCGTCACTTGACGTGAAGGATCCAGACGTGGGGTCCATCCGTGCTGGCCGAGAGACCAAAGAACCGATTCTGTCCCAAGAAGAAGTCGATCCTCCTCAACCCCCCCATCTTTTCCTCAGAGTACGCCCTGGGATCATGATGGCGGTGGCAGCGAGCTTCAAAGGATGCTCTCACGCGCGATGGTGTGCGGTGCGATCGGTATTCGTGTTCACTGACATGTTGGCGGAGCGAATGGTAGATGGCCGCGAAGACATCGGAAATCGTGACGAAACCGGTGGGTCCCATGGGTGATACCGAAATGGCCCAGGGAATATGATGAGGAGCGATGAGGGTCAAGTGGGGGAGTGGGGGTTGTGTCGCGGGCTCGGACAGCATCGCGTGTATGTTACTGTAGTGTCCCCTGATATGACGGGGAGACAACGATACGTCATAAGCGATAAGAGGCTTAGGGCCATATGCGAGAGCCGCGCTCAATCGGACAGGCACGGGAGGATGGTGGGGGCGCAGCGATTTGAAAAGTTGGGGGTGGGTGTGGCGAGGGTAGGCGTGGGACAAGGGTGGCGGGTGAAGTTGTGGAGGTGTTATTAGGCCACCGGATGAAAGGGGAGAGAGCTCGGTGTAGGAGGGTGAATGAGTATGAGATGGTCCATAAGCGATGTTGCTCTTCGCGAATCGAACGTGCTTCTGTGGCATTATGATTGGTAGAGGAGATGGGTTGGGAGTATAAGCACGGTGTGAGGAGTGTGCTGGTGTGGAAGAAGGGTGGTGGGTTCAGAATGGTGCTGAAGAGACGGTATATAAGCCATTTGCCACTCAGCCTCATTGCGAAAGGAAAGCCCGGAAATATTCCGAGAACAGAATGTCGTCACACGATCGACCATTCGGAATTGCGGTGGATGACCATATTTGGTAACTAGCTGTGCAGCGCGCATAACCTGTGCAAATACAAAACAAGCCTCCAGAGCCAATTTAATGCTTGGCCATTCAGTGTTACTCAGCATGAAGAAGGAGAGGTGGCTTGACCGCAATAAAACCACTGAGGATTGCCACACGGGCTGCCAACTACAGCTTGTCAAGGATGGGTGACAAATCGCAGCGATACGCCCAAGATTCGAAAGCTTATAGATTTCATGGCCCTGACCCCAAAAATAGTAAGCAACCACCAGGATAACTGAACTGAACAGAGATAGGGGATATACTTGTATCCGGTGCCAAATATTAAGGTGGATAAATTCACCTCTCCGAACAAAGGAAAGAAGGTTCTCTCATGACTGCGATTGTCGAGCAAGGCAACAATGGCAGTCGTACCAACCACAACAAACGCGCGACCGCCACGATGATGACCCGATAGCTTAGTGGAGCCAGACGGATAGAGAGCACGGTCGGAGTAGAACTGATCACGGGAAACTGACGAAGTACTGGGTCTCATCAGAACGGGCGCAGTCGGTGACATAGCAAGAACAGCCGAAAGACATTCATTTAGATTAAGGGGGGCGGCAATGTCCAACCCGCCTGGGTGGTGCGGGGCCGAGAGCGCGCCGCCACTCCTACCCATCAAGATAGGGAGATAAATGAGCCGCTGAGGGAGTATCTAAGGACAAACGTGGCGATAAGAACGCCTGTTCTTATCCCACGTTTGTCCTTGATAAATTTTACCTCAGACAGCCTCATCTGGTCGCAGAAAAAATGCGAAGAATGTCGAATTCCGAGCACAGCCTTTGGGATGGAAAAAGCATATCACTGATCGGATTTGGCGAAAACAAACATGGCAAAAAGCGATGCGCCTGGGCGCGATGAGCCGGACACAGCGGGACCGAGTGGTCCGCGATGGCCTGATACATACCAAAAGGAAAAGAACGAATTCGAGGTATATGTGGGTCCCGCCGTTGGCGCGATTGATACATTGTAGGATCAGTCGGCCAAAACATTTAGGCGGCACCTTGGGGTGGTAAAGAGAACGGTGAGGACCAAGATACCCTAATATCGACTACATAGCATACCGATGCCACAGAGAGGATGAAGCACACCCATCGATTCGAGACTTCTTCTCTCATGATATCAAACGATTGATTTGAATCCAGTTGAGATCAGCCCTTGGCTGTTTCGGACAAGCAAGCTGATGGCAGCGAGATAGCAAAGGTTACATGTATTATATAATCACATAACTCGGCAGCTTTGCATGGCCAAGAGACGTGTCGATGGTCCTTACTCCGGGATGTTTCAGCTTGTATTAAACTTTTAGGGTACGGAGATTCCCTACCAAGTTCAAGCGGATGGGGATGCTATTACAATTTACACGTACTACAATCTATCTATGAGAGTACAAACTTGGGAGATGGCTACTGCTACTTACTACGAAAGCGGAGAGGGGGGTTGTAATACTTTTTACACTACATAACGATGCGGTATGTGTAAGATGGGAGTTGCTTTTTTTGTTAATTTGATGGATAAGTTACGCTTGAGGGGGAGAATTGGGTCCGCGAGTGCTGTAAGACGGGCATCCTATCTCCGTAATAGAAGCCGTGACGTGTCCATGCGATCGAGACAGAGAGAGAAGAAAAGAAAAAAAAAAAAAAAGAAAAGGAAGAAAACAGTGCACCGGTTTAAGCGACGTTCAAAGCCCATACGCCAGGTCCTACGGTGGTGGGGGAGAGCCCCAAGAAGCGAGTCCTTCCCATCAAAAAGTCGACCCGCTTCACCCCCTTCCGTCTTTCCTCGTCATGGGCGAAGGCATCGGCGAGGCGTAGGTACCGGTTCTCGTACGCGGTATTCACCTTGTGCTTGTCTTCGTGAGAAGGGAGTGAGTTGTATTCGTCGGGGTGGACGGCTAGACGGAGAGCGCGGTGAAGGGCGACGAGGACGTCCTCGACGGAGACGAAGGCGTCGGGGGTGAGTAGGGCGGAGGGCGTGATGGTGATGGGCCAGGGAAGGTCTGGGCAGATGAGCGCTAGGTAGGCGAGCGGGGGGAAGACGGCGGGCTCGGGGAGTGCTTGGTAGTGTGGGGTGGTGATGGTCGAGGGAGGGAAGGAGATGTCGTAGGTGAGGGCGGGGTATGGGGTGAACTGAAGGATGGGGTGGACTTGTACAATCGCTTCGGGGGGAAGGAGTGGGAACAATTTGATGGATGGGGTGAGAGACAGGGGAGGTTCGTCGGGGGTACTGGTGAGTTTGGAGAGTGTGGGGGAGCAAGGAGGGAGAGAGGAGGTGTCTTGGTCGGGGGATGGGGAGGGAGAGGGGAGTGGAGAGTAGAGGATGTTGGTGTCTGCGAAACGGACATGTTTGCCAGGCATGGTCGGTGTAGATGGTGGTAAGAAGAAAGGTGGCAGCGACCAAGCGCTATATAAATACGCCATCATTACTGAGCGCAAAAATGTGATTAAGTCCCAAGACTGGACAAATGAGACAAGTGACTTGATCGTAGCCTTCCTACCGCCTTGAACTGCCCGTTACGTCCGTCTTCGCATGCCACTAAAAGCGACCACATGGCCGGCAAATTATATGGTCAAAGCAGAAGAACGCTTCAACTGACGGGATTCTGGCGGAATGTTGAAAGCAGCCAAGGACGGTAGCGGACACCAAAGCTGTTCCAACCCGCATGTTTTCCGCCCGTCCTCAACTCCGATTCCGAGTGTCCATCATCAGAGCCTTTGATTTGGACTTGTTTGTCTGGGACCTTGATCTCAAATAAAACCAAATAGTGCTATCTCCGCTCAAACCGAGCAAAGTTTACTTCTGGTCGGATATGAACGTAGTTAAAAGCGCAGCCAGGGCCTTTGAGGATCAAGCAAGGAGATCACTTGAGATGTTCACTCAAGATGAGTCTAGCAATCTATCAAAAGTTCCGCGGTTCCGCAACAGGGGGGGCCGGAACTGCGGGATGAGGTCGTAGCTCATATTGGAGTGGCGGGCACAGTTAAGGCTCTCAGTGTTGATGTACTACTGCGCTTTAGACCGACGCGACGGGTGACAGTTAGACGCTTGAGTGCCGTAAAGTGGGCGGGGAGGCTGAGCAAGGCTGAGCTTGAGACATGTGAACACGTCAGCGGTGTCAATGCACCGCCTCTTCCAACTCACACCGACGTACAATACGACACTCGACGGCTCCAAACGTCGGATGAAGGATGAATCGATGACTCGGAATGACCGAATGTTTTAGATAAAAAAAAACGGAACCGCGTCATCAACAAGTCATACTGCCAAAAAAGTCAATGATTCCGCTTGTTTCTATTCAATCCCGGCTGCGCACTTTATTGACCGCTATTGACCGCTAAATCCTATTTAATCAGCCATGTTATTCTCATCTCATTCAACGTCGTTCTTCATTCGACTTCAATCATCTTCTCCCTCACAATGCCTGGCAAACACGTTCGATTCGCTGATCAAGACGTCTACCACTCCTGGGCACCCCTCACCCCATCCCCAACCTTCTCAGATTCCTCTCTGCCTTCGGTATCCACACCGATGGCCTCCTATTCACCCCCATCACTCTACTCCCCACTAGGCCCAGTCCGCATCCACACCGCTCTCGGTGTCTCCGCCCGTCCCTCCTTCGCTTGGGACATCACCCAACACCCTGCATCCTCTCACACACCACTTCCCACCCACATACTCTCCGAACCAGCGACCAACCCACCCCTCCCATCCCTCACCATCGTCTCCAACATCCTCCCATGGTCCATCACCGTCAAACCCTACTCGCCTTCGACCTCGCCACACAAGCCAATCCACTGGGCACCCACCACCTCGTACGTCACCGTCGCAGACGTGCTCTCCTGCTTGTACCGCGCCCTCCGCCTCTCCATCCTCCCCGCCGAATACAACCAACTCCCTTCCCACGACGCTAGACACATCGTCAACCGCGCCTATCATACTCGCACCCACGGAAACGAAGAGGATGCGCGTAAAGGGGTCAGACGGGTCGACTTTTTGGGACAGCGCAAGACCTTCTTGGGGTTCTCTAGCACGCCCACCGGGCCAGACGTTTGGATGCTTAACGTCACATGAGCGACGGACATCCACTCCCTCTCACACTCACACACCCATACCACCCACATGGACTGTGCACATCGGCGAACCTTTCGCGTTCCCCCCCCCCCCTGCGACGTTTATACTGTCCTGCCAGCAAACACCCCGCGATACGTGCGATACCCATTAGCTTTTTGTTAGCTTGTGACTGGGATCAGAGGCACCTGCGACGTGTCTTGTATTCTTTGAATGTATATTATTATTCTCTATTGAGAATCATAAGCCTCGATTTGGAAGTTAGCAGTAATGACGTCATCTATATATCCAAATAAGTATCAAACAGAAATTCTGCTGCCAGCGCTATCCAGGTGGCTGTTCGTCTGAGGGACGTCGTGTGCTTCATGTATTGCGACATCTCTTGCCGCGTTGCCAGGACAGAGGCAACGGCTAATAGACATCCAGTCGTCTACCGTCAATCCTGACGATCACCTCACTGATGTTTTGGGATTGAGCCAGTCCCGGCGCAGCCATGTCGTTGCCAGACACCTGAAGAAACAAAACGCACCCCGGTAACCGTCCTCCTCCAGGACCACTCGGGCAATGGCCGAAAATAATCACAGGTCGAATAACAATCGAACTACCCATTTCGTTCCATCATCTGCAATTATAACTACAATTGCCGTGACGATGTGCCTTTTGAAAAGCACATCCAAGTGTGTGTATCTTCCAGAATGGCGATGCAGTGATTGCACCCGCGTGCTCCGTTCATTCGAAGGACAGCCTTGAGAATGTCCTCATGAGACGTTTCTGTTCACCAATGCTTGGACAAAATTACTCGTCTTCATTTCAAACCTCGGAGCTTCCTGCCCCGGATAGAATTTATTGCTTTCGGTCTAAATAAACAAAAAGGGGTACACGATCGGTCGCTCAAATCGATATGAGAGAACGTTTTACTCCCAACGACGCAAGACAATAAATTACGACTAGCAGCTCATACATTGAATTTTTTCTCAAACAAATCGAAGTGGGGAAATACATATAATCTAACCAACGATCAACTTCATCGTTTCGAAGCCCTCCGTGCCACCAGACACCCGAACAAGTCCCCTAAACATAACCTTGTCCAATAGATAGTCTACCCTCCTCACACCCTGGCTCGCCTCATACTGAGAGAGCGAGGGGATGCTCTTGCACCGCCTGGTGTACGCTCTGGAAACCGCCGTCTCCTCAGAGACGGACAGTTTGGCCCAGTCAATGTGCGAGATGCGCATGTGCAGTGAGCGATGGAGGGCGACGAGGATGTCGCCCAGGCTGATGGGTACAGGAGGTGTCGGGATATGCAACCCTCCTCCTTGCGAGTACGGGTTATACTCTAGATCGATCGGCCATTGTGGGGTGATGTCGCACGCGATGCGGAGGCGGGTGATGGACGGGTGGGTGGCCGGTTCTTGGAGTTGCTCGACGGTGAGAGGGAGGACTTGGTCTGGGCCGACCCAGCGTACCGGGTAGAATTTGGGGAAGGAGAGGTCGAAATGAAAGTCTGGGCGGAGGGACTGGCCGTTGAGGAACGGGTGGATTTGGAATGTGGGCGGTTGGGGTGGGTATAGCCATGGGGCGTAAGGCTGGCTGAGGGAGCTCGAGCTGTGGTTGTTCATCCAGGGCGTGCTGTATGGGGTGTTCCCGAAGGAGTGTCTTCGGCTGTGGAAATTCGCGGGCTCGGGGGCTGAGAGGTATGTGGAGTGGTTGGGCATGAACGCTGGGATTTGGTCGGCGTGCCATGAGGGTCGGCGGGTTCGCTGGAAGCCTTCTGGGAAGGCGAAGTCTTCTTTGAAAAGAAGGTTGGGTGTGTTCGGAGCGGATGTGGATGTGTACGGTGTGGGTGGGTAGAGGCTGGCATTTGGGATGAACGGTGAGGGTTGTTTCTGGTTGAAGTAAGCGTCGACGTATGGGTTTGACGGAGGGTATAGTTGAGGGGTGTAGCGATATGGTGATGACATGGTAGAAGGATTCGCGGTCTTGTCCTTTTTTTTTTTTTTTCTTTCTTTTTATTTGGTGATCAAAGCGATCAGCGCTGTGCGCTTCACGAGCTAGCTATCTTGGGATGTGAGTCCGGTCTTTTTAGCTTGAACGAGTGTGGTTGCGATGGGGAAGATAAGGTATCTAGCTCATGCTGACACTGTTTTGCGTGTTGGCCGGTCCTCTTCGAGATCGGAAACAAGACAAGCCCAGTTTACACCGTCAACGCGGTCGTTGGGTTCAACCATGATCAAATACAATCACCATCCAGCAGTGGACGTTCGCTATCTGATTGGACCAGGTGACCATCTATCTTATCATTCTCTGTTGATATTTCGCCTCAGGAGAATGACATCGAGCAACGCTCGTCTCGATCTGAGTGAAGATATTTCCCATTCCGCGAAAGCCTCGTTCAGATACCTACATCTTTTGGATACCGGCCACGATCGTTAACAAGGATTCTTAATCTCCGTGATCACCGCGACCAAGCAGAGTGCGAAACACTTTCTTCCACGGGGAAATCATCCAATGCTAGGACTTGGGGTCTTTCACTCCGACAGATGGCAAAACTAAAGATACCGTTGATGTCAACATCAGTCGTTGGCCTCTTGCTCTCACTCATTCGACATCGTAAAGGTAGGACTTACAGACAAGCCCAGCAGTATCCTCACCTACACAGGTTCAAACCAATCATCGCTTCCAAGGCCTGCAAAGCTCTTTTCAATCTAGCATCCCAGTCGGTCAATAATTTAATTATGCTGATTAGAATCCAACTCACCCAATGCGCCAAAATAGCAGCGATTAAATCTGGCCACGGCTTAGTGATCTCTAGGTGGCCACTGAGGCTCTCCGCGGTTCTTAACTGAATCACAGAAGATTGTTTATAGGAGGCTCCGTCATAATCATCGTTGAGCTTAATGAGAAGGAAGATCCAGTCACGTCCATTGGTCAGAGCACCACGGAGGACTTTTTTCCTGAGATAAAGTACCACATCGGAAACGTGAACCGAGAAAAAAACTGGCAGGATCTGCTTACTGGAGAAGCTTTCCGCATGCGTACATCTCACATACTGCCTGAGGAACATGGTCCGAGGGATTGAAAAGCTTCGCTTCTACAACAAAGAAGCTAGACGGCATTTGCGACTTCAGGACATAAAGCTGCGGACTTGTCAGAAAGTTAGCTGGGGGGGGGGGGGGGGGGGCAGTGAGGTGGGCGGTTGAGATGAGTCGAGGCAGATTTACCAGCGGCGCGTTGACTTGCTACTACGGCAGTATAGTCCACAAATCCTGAAAGGGTCGACAAACTCGACGGGCTGATAGTGGTGGCTGGAACAACCTGTTCCATATTAAGAATCATGCGCATATCTGCTGGTAACATTGCAGATACTCGGAAGAAGAATGCATCGATCCAAGCGCGAGCGCTTGCTTCGGTCTGACAGGGGTATGAGAGTATGAAATGTGCAAATGTTGGCGAATCGTTTACCGTACCGTCCTAGGAATGAGAGTTTCCAACACAAGTAATTGACGATATAGGTTCGCGGAAGACCAAAGTTTGTCCTCTCCGAGGGACGTGGTCCTCCCGATGTGTTTCTCGGAATTGGGTTTCAGGGCAATAAACCCAGTGAACGTGATCTTCAACTTGGTCAAGTTCTCCGCAGTCATACCGAAGGCAAGAGACTGTAGGGAGTGAGTTGGTGGAGAGCCGATTCGTAACTCGAGTCATACCTGAGGCCCTTCCAGCTTCGACCCCAACAGAGAGAGCATCGTGTCGACCTGCTGCTCAAAACTCTCTGAGGCAGGCTCATTGGGGTCTGAATCCTCCTCGGACTCCTCGTATACAATGGTTTTCTTCAGCTTAAGAAGAGCGGTGTAGGCGAGTCGCAATTCCAACCCACTGAGACGGGAGAGTTTGCGTTTCTTAATAGGAGGCATGGGATCACGGTTGCTCACATCACGAAAACGTCAGTTTCCTGCGATGCCCTGACAGTTTCGCAACATTCTCGGGCATAATGCTAGCTCAAGCCCCAAGAAGTTGACGTGCTAGGTGGTCGTCCGGGAGTAAGCGCCGGCTACAGTACAGTCAGCCTGAAACCCGAGGCACGCCTTCCCTCCACCGCTCCATACGCTGCGACTTTCTTGAGACGGCGTTCTTTTGCAGCCTGCAAGTTTCCCCAAAAGAATAACATCACATCATCCTCATCCCACATTGCCTGGCCCTCTGATTCCACCAACCCCACTGTTCTGGCAGCACCAGCTCCAGCTGTGGAACTCCTGGCACCAGCTCCACCAGGATTCTGGGCTTCCTCAAGCTTATGAATTACATCACCCCTATCATGTGTAGTTCTTGATGGTCCTGTTGGTGCTGGGGCAGGCACGCGCAGATGAGGAGGGTTGGTGCAGTTCTGAAGGAGATCTATACCATGCCCCCAGCATTTGATGGCTGCGGCACCATAGTTGTAGTGCATTAAAAGGTCTGATGGTTTCACCTTCCTAGTATTTTTCTTGAAAGTGGCATCACTATTGTTTGGAACAGAGGATGCTACGGTGCTGCCCAGGTCTTCCAGCCATTGCAATGTATAATGGCTACAAGTTGGATAACTGACATCTTCTGACATGTTTGTTTGGTTGTGGTGTGGGGTAATGTCTTTGGTTTTAAGAATATGGTTTGGAGTCTGAGGATAGGTGGCGGCAACATAGGGATCAGACAAAGGATAGGCGGGTGGACAAATATGACAAACTTTGAGAATGGCTGTGAGGTGTTGATCAAATCCAAGATGTATCAAAGCACTTGCAAAGGCACCATTGCAGATGTCATTGATATCACTGAGCAATGTCACATTTTCCCCGTAGTTTGGATGATTCTCTATGATCAGCTGAAACCACTGATATAGTCAAAGGAAAGGAGACAATCAGACATCTTCCCAGCAGAAGATCATTGAATGAACTTTGGAACCCCGACTATGGGGAATAATATGTAAACCAGCCCCAAATCTTTGGAGGGCTCCTGTCCACACGCAACAAACATCATGCTCCAGCAAATTGGTGTGAAATTCATTATGCGTCTCTGTAGGTTCTGAAGGCACACCTGTCTTAATCTTGATGACCTCGAGGTTGACAGCATGGACAAGATCTTCATTGACAGATAGCATACCATAAGTGCATGGATGACAGTAATGGCATCATGAAAGAAACATACCCAGACCTGCAACTGGAACATAGTGGTATATCCCCTGGTCATCCAGGTTTCCACTAGTATTAATCTCATCACCGCCATGTTCAAGAGCCAGTACACCTTCAATGCTGAGGATGCACCAACCAAGGAAGACGAGATATTTGTGTGGCTTTAAAGATACAGAACTGATGATATCCAAAGGGATTTGCAGATAGAAGGATGAATCTTCTTCTTGCAGAAGAACTAACGCAACATGACCTTCAGGAACAGAGACACTGGCTGCCATCCCACTGCATGTAGAACATCTGTTAGGTCCAATCTCCGATTCATGGTGTACTCGATACATTCTATCACCAACTCAAATGCAACTTCCTATGGCAAGCATTGGACGTTACCTCCAAGAGTCTACAAATGAATATTCGATTAGCTCAAGTTTGCATCCTCAGGACGAGTCAAGGGAAAATCCATTTTATGACATGAAATTTACACAGGTCAACAATCTCATGGGCATGCAAGCGGGGAATCTGCAGAACCTCCATACTGTTGTTTACTTTTGCACCCGCCGCCTGTCTTTACGGGACTGACTGATTGTGGCCTGTTTCTTTTTGCCAGCGGAAAACTACGTTATGAAGTTTTGTGCGTGATTTTCTTTTTGCTTTTCTACCTCATCCCCTTGATATAAACCATCAGTCGGCTGAACAGGGATGTATCATATTCTAACTTGGCCATGCCTCTCATTTGTAGCAGAAGATCACAAAGGTAGGATTGTGGGATATGTCCTCACCAGAATGTAGGTCTCCCCGGGAAGGATATCCAACCTGATCTACGACTCACAACTAATTTCGTAGAGAGGATGAAAAAACTGAACCCGGTGGTGAGGTTACAGGACACGTCAATTCGATATCTGTCCTGCAATCATACAGGCACCTAGGGCTGGCAAAGAAACTGATGATTCTCTCCTGTGAGCACACATCCCTTTTGTTTTTTTTCTTCTTCTCCTGGTTGCTTAACCCCCCCCACAGGGCAGAGGAGGCCATGTCAACTGTTCACAAAGCATCATATGTTACTTTGCACATGTGAAAATCAAACAAGGCTGCCATCAGTTTGTACAAGGATGCACTTAGGTTTGAAGTCGCTTCTGTGGAAAAGAAATATTGTGAGTGCGATCTGCCCCTTTTTCACAATGAGCAACTGGCCAACCTTTTTTACTTAGATGGAGATGGAGAAGACGCATTGTCTATGCGCCTCTGTCTCAAGCAATCAAGCTAGGCTTTACAGTATGAGACAAGCTATAACTCCTCTATTGGTATCATGACAATTAGGCATCTCAATGTAACCGAGAAGACTCGAAGTGAGGGGTGCCCAAGACCGCCTCCTCAGACCTGACAAAAATTGACCTTGATGAAAGAGGCAGCCAGTGCCGGGATATATTTGCCACATTGGTGCCACACCCACTGCATACTTCACAACCTATGATGAACCATGAAAGAAGTGAAGAGTCAAGCAAGCGTATTGCCAGTCTGACTAGATGGGATGTCGTTAATCCCACAAAAGTTGACTGTTGCAATTGACCCATTAGATGGAATCCTTGGCTTGGATTAACCACCAAGTTCTTTGCATTGAACAAGAGTCAATGGTTTGTTTGACCACAACCATAGCCTCCAGTTATCGAACTGATTGGGATTTGCAGCTATAAGTCAGAGCATTAACATTCTCCTATTACCCACCTATCAGATTTCCTTTTCACAGCATAACCCGTGCAAGCAACAACTTTGAACTGGCAGGCTAGTCTTGACCCTGTTCCATTCGCGCTGTTTAACTAAAGAGGCTGTTGAGTTTCCCTGTAGCTTTTGGGAATTCAATGGGCAAAGGCTGACTCTATTTCTTGGCAAAGAGTAAACTTTGGTGTGTGCCGAAACCCAGTACCGATTATGTCAGCACCTTAATTCTAACCTTGAACACCATCATGCTTGAACTCAACTGCTTGCATCTTGGTGATCCCCTGAAGGAAGCCTTCTTTGTCGAGATTGATGGGGAGAAGACCATCAGTTATTTAAGAGAAATCATCAAGGAAAAAAACAAACCAGACTTCGACCACCTTGCTGCTTGCTCGCTCAACCTTTCCCAAGTAAGCGGTCTTGACTTTGGCGAGTTCCATATGCTTATGGTCACCCGACAGGTATCCATTCCTAATAATGATATTGAAGCAAGCCTACAAGATGTTAAAGATCTGATGGAAATCCTGGGGGCTCCCCTAATCCATCCCCTCGACAAACTGAAAGTGTACTTTCGGAACCCTCCCAAGAATGACCACATTCACATCCTTGTGTGGGTGCCTATTATGCCTGAATCCCGCAAGCGTGACCTCGATGGCATTAGTTCTGATGAAGGGAGGGGTAAAAGACATAAAGAGGGTGAGTGGGTGTTGTGTTAGCACTCAACCTCATGTCTTCCATTCTCATCTGACTCATTTCCATCTCTCCTTCGGATATCTTCTCATTCCTATATGCATCATAGTACTGATATTTATTACCAGATTCTTCAATTGTGGATGATGGCCCTCATTACGTGAATTTCGGTACAGCTTCTATGTTACTCTTTACTTCATTGCTATGAATAACGTTTTCAGGGTTTGATCCACTTCTCCATGATAACACCCTGATGGATTCGATCTTGCATTTCTATGAGCAGTATTGGGGTGTTCCTCTACCTCAGGAGCACACTTCTCTTAAGGATTCAGTCCCTAATCCTAACGATGAAGAGAACGATGAGGAGAATGGGGGAGAGAATGACGGTGATCTCCTTCCCACGATCCCACCCCCAATTATTGACACTGAATGGATGCCACTTCTCATTCATGCCGAATACCTTAGAATCTATAAATGGGTTGAAGATATGTATGAGGTGGGCATGCCATATCGTCCGTCTGCAATTGTTGTCACAGGCCAGCCCAGAATCGGTCAGTACTCTATCATCAATATGAGAAGCTTGTTTTTTGATACTCCTTTGTGCATAGGAAAAACATTCTGGACCTACTACATCCTGCGTCGACGTCTTGGGGAAAAGTCTGTTTCTCTGTGGTTTCAATCATCCATGCTCTATCTCTTCTGTTCCAAAGGGGTCCTTGTTATCCCTGCCACATTCACCTTTAACAAATTTAGCCCACGCATATGGACTATCATTGATTCTGCTCACTCATCCTCCAGCATCCCAAGCACCCTGGCCCATTTCCCGCCTGGTGTCTTCCCCATCTATCTCACCTCCCCTCAGCCAGATTGCTGGTCAGGGATTGCACAGGCATGGACGTTCCATCAGGTGATAATGAATCCTTGGACAAGGGCGGAGATCAAGTATGCGTGAGTATGTTCCTCTCATGACCCACTCGTGCTGAGCCCTCTCTTCCACCACAGCACCAATATCCTATCTTCAAATAGAGGGCTAGATGATGTGGCACAGAGATATGATCGCTTAGGCCCCACCGCACGCTTCTGCCTCGAATTGACTCCCGATGAAGTTACAGACCACATCTCTGAATGTGACACCTTAATCGATAGAACTGATCCTGATCTCTTCAGAAAGATTTTCTTAAATGCTGCCCGATTGTCACTTGATACCTTTTCACATAAAATCTGCCTGATTCAGTGCATGCGAGGATCTGCATTAGGTGACTGGCGCTTTACAACTGGTCTCATCTTGGCTGCAGTTGAGCAACAAGTTGCACAGAGGCTTGAGGAGTTCAGTGAAGATCAGCTGTTGAATATGTGGGCCAACTTTTCAAAACTTGGCATGACTGGTTCGATATTTGAAGCTTTCATCCATCAGCATTTCAGAACGCGTATTGATCTGGACGCTATGCCAATGGTTTGGTTGAACTGTATCAATTCCCACTGGCATGCTTTATTCAGCACCAAACAGCCTCACTCTGCCACCGTTTATGGAGTGGCACAGCAAGTCTTCTCCCTCAATGTTGATGTTGGCAGCACATTTGTCTACGATGCCACCACCAAGCTAAAGATTCGACCAGACATCTACTACATACCCCGAAGTGGCCAACAAGTCACTCTCAACTCTTTTATACTATGTGGAGGATATCTCAATGTGTTTCAATGCACCAGAGGCCATGATCACAGCATTAAGGATGGCCTTGTTAACTTTCTTGCATTGTAGTGGACTACCTTCCCGCGCAAACTGGCATTTTGTGTTTGTCATCCCTATGAAGGACCTTGTCTCATTCTCTTGTCCTGCTTCGAGTGGCTCCATAGACAAGGACTTTGGGTTATATACAGCTCACATTCCAATGTTAAGGGCATGACTGTGTTACCTTTCATACAGAGAACTAGGATTTGGATGAGTAGCTGTCATAGTCGATTTGCCAGCAATATTACATGTCTTGTGGTTCACAAGGAGGATCATAGATGTTCCTCAATTGATTGGATAATCAAGGTATACTATTGGAAATAAAATTATTTTACACTATCTAAAAGGACCTTAACATAAGGACTTCTCACTGGGGCTGACAGTCAGACCTTGAAGCTACAACTGATCAACTTGATTCATCTCATTGTCAAACTCGGATTGGTCCTTAGCAGGTTGACACCTCTCCAAGTCCACTAAGAAAACATTACTGGGTCGCGTCCTACAAAAGTTCCGACGTGCGATATCGCCATGGAGATACCCAGCATCGTGAATGCGTTGGAGAGCAGCCCTCATCTTCATGCGAAGTTTCTGGTTGATATTTTCACCTTCAGGAATGGCATCGCCAACAGGTTCCAGGGCGAGGAGCCTCAGAATCCCCCACACTTCGTAAAACCCATAGAGCGTAGGGATTACCTGACCTTGGAGATTTTGCAGAGCTGCATAGGCGCGAACTTCATCTTCTAGCGAACTTCCTGTGGCAGGATGGTGCAAGACATCGACGATTTTGCAGACCACAGGGAGGTCACTATTCAGAATGGATGGCTTTAGAAATCGTGCGGTTATCACACAACCACTTGCTCCACGGCGGGCAGAGCTGAGGTCAAAGCCACAAAGGCGAAAGTCAAGGGCGACACACTGGTATTGACCATTAACGGAGGGGAGGTGATAATCTCCAGCATTGGTAACAGCACTTCTCCTTCCAAGCCGCCGGTGTGAAGTTTCGAGCTGGAGGGGCAGACGGGGTAGGAGATGCATAGAACCAATCGTCGTCAGCCAGTAACACCATGCCGACCCATGCTTTCAGCATCGAGATTGGCGGACTAGATCCGTCTAATTCGACGAGAAAGTACTCAAGGGTCTTGCGCTCTGAGGTCTCAGCGCGGCGCAGGAACCAGACACGCTGCCAATTGGTAAGGATACCAAACTTATTGTTGTTAAAGGTCATATATCCGTAGATTTGTTCGAGAGCATGCAAGGATTGTCGGCTGAGGGTGTCATGATGACTATGTGCATGGGCAGCGGGCAGATCCACCAGATCAGCCGCCCACCAAGCCTTGTACTCAATCTACACAAGGGGAACTCAATAACCACACACGAAATGGTTGATACACATACAATAAGTTTCGGGTGCGGCTGTGCGGAACCCATGATCCACGAGAAATCTGGATCTCCTATAATTGCAGCATTTCCACCACCCGGAGAGACGAAGCGTCCATTGACCCCAAGCATGTTCACCACCTGTTCAACTGGTGCATGTAATGCGACCATTGCGTGAGCGCGAATTGTTTCTTCATTCTCCACAAATCTTGTCCTTCTCCACGCGTCGATTGTGAGAGGCGTAGGAGGCAAATTGGCGCGGGCAGTTGCGGATTGGATGGATTGGTGAATGTCACTGAGGAAGGAGGTCCAAGGGGTGAGGGTCGCAAGATCGGTTCTGGGATATGTGCGCGGAGCTGATTTGACACCACCATGGAAACCAAACGGTTCGAGCTCTGCTTTTCCGTAATCGGAAAAAGGGAGGTCCGGGAGGCTTGTTTGCATTGCGCAGGCAGTGAACAAAGGAGTGGCGATGGCGGTTTTGGTCAGGTGGTAGAGTATGTGCCCAGCGAGACAAGTGGCTCGTTGGGTTCTACCATGATTGCCAACCAAACATTTTGGTCAAATACAATCAGCAAAATGTCGCCATCCAGCTACAAGTCAACGAGTCCAGCAGTGGACGTTCCACTAGCAGATGCTATCTGGTTGAACCAGGTGACTATCTATCTTCACGCATCGATCTTTCTCTGTTGATATTTCGCCTCAGGAGAATGACATCGAGCAACGCTGGTCTCGATCTGAGGGAAGATTTCCCATTCCGCGAAAGCCTCGTTCAGATACCTACATCTTTTGGATACCGGCCACGATCGTTAACAAGGGTTCTTAATCTCCCTGATCACCGCGACCAAGCAGAGTGCGAAACTAAGGTCTGCAAGACTACATTCATCGGACTTTCCTTCACGAGGAAATCTTCAACATCCAATGCTAGGACTTGGGGTCTTTCACTACGGCAGATGGCAAAACTCGTCAAAGATACCATTGACGTCAAGCCAATACATCAGTTGTTGGCCTCTTGCTCTCGCTCATTCGACATCGTCTATGAAACAAGCGCGAAAAGTAGAGGTAGGACTTGCCCCGACGAATAATTCGATGGGAGTCTAACCTGATCTCTTACCAAGAACAATAGGTGGCCACCACCTTCGCTACCAGTTGTATCAGGACTTTGAGATCTATACTCCCCTCCTGTTCCTTGACCCAGAAATACACCGGGGATCGTTCGAACCATCGAGTTAAAGATTCGGTACGATTATAGGAGCAGCTCCTCCTCGACCGAACTTTGCTCCTTGACAACAGATCAAGAAATAGAGTCAGCCTCGAGGCAGCCGTGCCAAAATTCAATCCGAGACCATCATTAGAAATTCCCTTCGCCCATCGAATTCCCAAAAGCTACGGGGAAACTCAACAGCCTCTCTAGTTAAACAGCGCGAATGGAACAGGGTCAAGACTAGCCTGCCGGTTCAAAGTCGTTGCTTGCGCAGGTTATGCTGTGAAAAGGAAATCTGGCATATGGGTAATAGGAGAACGTTAATGCTCCGACTTATAGCTGCAAATCCCAATCAGTTCGATAACTGGAGGCTATGGTTATGGTCAAACAAACCATTGACTCTTGTTCGATGCAGAGAACTTGGTGGTTAACCCAAGCCGAGGATTCCGTCTAATGGGTCAATTGCGACGGTCAACTTTTGTGGGATTGACGACATCTCATCTAGTCAGACTGGCAAGACGCTCGCTTGACGACGTCCTCTTCACTTCTTTCGTGGTTCATCATAGGTTGCGAAGTATACAATGGGTGTCACGCCAATGCGGCAAATATATCCCGGCACTGGCTGCCGCTTTTGTCAAGGTCAATTTTTGTCAGGTCTGAGGAGGCGGTCTCGCTCAGAGTCTTCTCAGTTACGTTGAGATGCCAATTGTCATGATACCAATAGAGGAGTCATAGCTTGTCTCGTAACTGTAAAGTCTAGCTTGATTGCTTGAGACAGAGGCGCATAGACAACGCGTCTTCTCCATCTCCATCTAAGTAAAAAAGGTTGGCCGGTTGCTCATCGTGAAAAGGGGCAGATCGCACTCACAATATTTCTTTTCCACAGAAGCGACTTCAAACCCGAGTGCATCCTTGTACAAACCGATGGCAGCCTTGTTTGATTTTCGCACGTGCAAAGTAACATATGATGCTTTGTGAACAGTTGACATGGCCTCCTCTGCCCGTCGGGGGTTAAGCGACCAGGAGAAGAAGAAAAAAACAAAAGGGATGTGTGCTCACGGGAGAGAATCATCAGTTTCTTTGCCAGCCCTAGGCGCCTGTACGATCGCAGGACGGATATCGAATTGACGTGTCCTGTAACCTCGCCGCCGGGTTCAGTTTTTTCATCCTCTCTACGAAATGAGTTGTGAGTCGTAGATCGGGTTGGATATCCTTTCCCGGGGAGAGACCTACATTCTGGCGAGGACGTATCCCACGATCCTACCTTTGTGATCTTCTGCTACGAATGAGAGGCGTGGCCAAGTCAGAATATGATACATCCCTGTTCGGCCGACCGATGGTTTATATCGAGGGGATGAGGTAGAAAAGCAAAAAAAAAAAATCACGCACAAAACTTCATCACGTAGTTTTCCGCTGGCAAAAAAGAAACAGGCCACGATCAGTCAGTCCCGTAAAGACAGGCGGCGGGAGCAAAAGTAAACGATAGTACGGAGGTTCTGCAGATTCCCCGCTTGCATGCCCATGAGATCATCGACCTGTGTAAATTTCGTGTCATAAAATGGATTTTCCCTTGACTCGTCCTGAGGATGCGAACTCGAGCTAATCGAATATTCATTTGTAGACTCTTGGAGGTGACGTCCAATGCTTGCCGTAGGAAGTCGCGTTTGAGTCGGTGATAGAAGTGTGTCGAGTACACGTCCGAAACGCACCACACGCACTCTGAGATAATCAAAATGCAAGTTCTCGACAATATATATTGCATGCCTTTAAAATGCGCCGTAGAAACAGTACATATTCCCAAAAGGTGGAGTGTGATAGCGTACATATATCAAACATGACTTGTTAAGAGCGGGAGACGTATATAGCGCGAATGAGGGCATCGTGTGGTATGACGCTCGGTGCTTCGAAGTTTATGTGCAAATAAGAATACAAGATTCGAGCACGATATGGACAACCCTAATATCGATAGTCCGAGAGAGAGGATAGCAGCAGCGGGGGACGACGCCTGAGGGCGTCCCAGTTGGTCTTTCTCTTTTTGTTTTTGATACATGAGCGGCAGTATGGTCGCCGCAGATCGAGGCGAAACATTTGCAGTCAAGAGAGAACAGAAGGAAAGGACGAGAGACGGATAAGACTGGTTATTGACGTCGACGTAAAATGAATCAGAGGGGAGGGTTCGAGAACGAGTATAGGTAGCTATCTGAGCTCGTTTCGGTTTCGGTAGTAGACGTGTTTGATGGCTCCCCGACGGCAAAAGTATTATTCAAGCCGACCGAAGAGTATTCATGAAGGCCTCTCATCGAACTCATCGCGCGATTATCCCCGTCTGTCCGTTCGTACCAGCCGAACTGGGGATCGATGCGATACGCCGAGGAGGCTTCAGAAGAAGCACTTGGACTGGTGGTACTTTGGCTCGCGCCGGGCGAGTTGCTCCAGTTATCGGCGAAGTTCCCTTGGCCTTGTAAAGTAAGGGGTGGGGAAGCAAATGATGAACGACGAGACTCGATCGGATACCTCATGGGCGCATTGTCCCCATCCCAACCTTCGAGAGTCGAGTAGGATGACACTTGAGGATTATATCTGTACACTGCGTAGGTCATGCCTAAGTCGGCCGCCTGCCCTACTTGCCGTCCTCCTCCTCTGGAAATAGAGCTGCTGCCGGAAGGTACCTGGACGGTATAAATTTCCTTAAAGTTGGAGGAGGAGGGGGTAGGATTTGCTGAGTCGTAGCTAAATCCTGCGGTCGTAGACAGCGAGAATGGCACGGGAACGACAGGACAAGAGTGAGGGAGAACCTATGTAATAAAACAGGCGATTTTAGCAACATGGCCATCACGTGTTTTACATGGACTGCCTGAAACTTACATCATTCCAACGTGTAGATGCCCCATCGGCGAAAGTTAAGTGAGGTGAACGGGAAGATAACACACAATCTAGGGTGTCGTTGATGTCATCACGTCGCACGGAAGCCTCGTGTTGTCTTTGATACCCGAGAGGTCCAGATAGCGGCTGATGAATGATAGCTGTGGTCAAGGGAAAAGAGACCGTTTCGCGGCGACTGTGAGTTGCTATTGCTGAGGGGGAGGGGACGATGTCAGGGCATGGACAACGAGTACGAGATGCCGGCGCAGACAGGGATCTCCTGAACATGGAGGTAAGAGGAACTTTGAACCGTCCATCGTGCGCGGAATCGGGGGTCTTGGAGCGTGTTTTGAAGCCATCCTCAGTAGGTGTTGAATCAGCCGGATCTAGTTTATTTGTCGTCGGTCCATCGTCCCTTGTCACCGGTCCTCTGTTTTCCACAAGCTTGGAATCGCCTTCGGAGATTTCAGATTCACCGCCCCTTGCTCGTTCCTCCCGCGCTAGTTCTTTGCTAAGGCGGCCGCGACCTTCCGCAGAACCCTTGCCGACTACTGTTTTACCCTTTGCCTTCGTTCTTCCCCCTTCCCACTCCTTAACGGCAGCCTCTAAGTCCGGCCCTTTCTTACCCTCTACTAGTAGATCCGCGATCTTTGCGCATCGTTGTTCCACACTGTTTTCGCTCCCATCTGCTTCTTCCTTGCTCTTTCGAGTTTGATGGTACCTTTTTTTACTGGTCCCTGGCCCATCTTTTACTTTGAGTTTCGCCATGGCGTTCGCACCAGGGCGGAAACGCCAGTCTGGGTACCGCTCCCTGTGCTCGGCTTGGGCGATCACTGCTTTCGCTTCCCATTGTTCCCTCTCCTCGCGAGAAAGGGTTTTCCAGTATCTGCCTGATGAAATATATGAATGAATTATAATATGATACCGTTGCTCCTATAGCAACGAAGACTCACCGATTATTTTGGAAAGAGTGCTGTGATTGCCTTCGACTTTCCCAGGGACTCGCTTGCTTTTTATGAAGGAGGACCGGAAGAGAATGAAAGCATTAGGAGGGCGAGGGATGTAAGATGCATCTCGCTTCTTGCTATGAGATGCGCGTGAACTACTCGGGGATGGGGCAGGATTGTCTTCGGGGTATGAAGGAGAGGCAGGGGGAGAAGAGAGAGTGGAGGACTCGGGGAGAACCTCAAAAGTGGTGGGTTCTGTGCTGCTGAAAGTGATGGGCCTCATATTGGCCAAGAAAGTGAAAGTCATGGACGGGTTTGGGTTGTCCACGAGAGGCGGCATGCCGTCTATAAGTGATTTGAATGATTGAGTTGTGATCGAACATGTGGATGTTGCGAAAGCTCACCGTCTTCTTCTGCTTCGTCGTAGACCATCTCATGATCCCGGATGGGAGGCATGGTTGGGGAAAATGAAGTGGTGGTCGAGAGTGAAGCGTGAACCCGGGTGGAACGTACCGAGGGAATAGATTTCGTATAGGCGATGGGGCTAGAGCGATTGAGAGTAGTCCCACTTCTGAACCTTCTCCTTTATTCTCGACTAGGAAAGTATCGTGGTTGGCTTTGATCAATTCCCACCAACAGTTCAGGTTCGCGTTCGTCACCAGGCCGCAGGAAACAATCTAGTTCAAGTAGAAGAGCCGATGACAGTGATGACAGCCACGACTCAGCACTCAGTAACATGCAAGGTCACTCGCATTGGCCGGAAATCTTGTTCTGGGGCGTGTCTTCCAATACAGGGAGTGGACGGCATGCCACGGATGGAAGAAAGGTCCCACGAGATAGGTCTGTGGCCCACACCTTGGCGGGCCATTTCCGGTACCTCAAACATGGACACGAGCATGAATTATTGTCTTATGTCTGATTTTGACCTTACCCAACCCTCAGCAATAGAACGATGATACAATCCTTTCAAAACCGAGTCCTGTGACCCTACCTCGGCTAGTGTTGGAAATCCCCATCAACAACAGCGAGCACAGCAAAAAAATCCATGCCTCTGATAAATTGTCGGCCACCCTGAGCAAGCCGAAACACGTGTATCTGTACCCGCCGCGTCTAACTTGTCCGAACCTTCGACCGAGCTAAACAATAAATTTTTTTTTTCTCCTCTGAATTGTCTCCGATCTGAAATTTCTCATTCATATGTCCGTCGTCCTGGCACTTTGTTGGCTTTCAAATGTAGTCGGCTTCTCCCATTCGATTCGTAAATTACGTCTCAATGCTTCAGTCTCGGTCGGGTGACAAAGGGTTCGACCCCATTAATGACCGAGAAGACCAAAAAGAAAAAAACAAATTTGATGGCTACATGATCAATATCATCGGCCGAAACTTTAGAGTGCCCGCTTAGCTCAGTGGTAGAGCGCGTCACTCGTATCAGACATGATGAGGTCAGTCGTTCAAATCGGCTAGTGGGCATTTTTTTTTTTCTTCAGACTCTTTATGCGTAGGTTTGTGAGGACGCGCCGTGGTTTCCACAACACCTCAGTCTCCTTTGCTCGTAACCCCGACAAACCTTCAACCCAAGAAGAGCCAGAAAATCATCCAAAACGCAATCCAGTCGGCGTTCAATTGCTTTCAAGAAAACTACACCGTCAGCTATTTCGAAATGCTCGCTTTCCAGCTCCACACCCTTCCTACGTCCGCATCGCTCGCGAACATCTCGAAATGCACCAACTCGATCCAACCCAAGCCTCCGTCCTTCCCAACACAGCGTTCACCCTCCCACCACTCCAGGGTCGTACACTAGATGAACACTTCCATCGCATTGGCACACGCGCAGCGCACCCATGGCGCACCTTAGCTACCACGTTCGCGTCATCCACCCTCCCGCCACAGCCAGACCACTGGGATACGCGTCAGTCTGGTTGGACAAAGTACTACTACCGCCCTGATGGCGCCAGTTTCTCGGAACACGTCCCATATCCAGCCGAGGATGAACAAGCGCTCGTGTTCGACGTCGAGACTATGCCAAATTACCACCCGTACGCCGTCCTCGCATGCGCTGCGTCTCACACGGCTTGGTATGCCTGGATTTCTCCTTGGCTCCTTGGTGAATCCGATGACCCGGAACATCTCATACCCCTCGGTGGCGGTAGAGAGGTTGGAACTACTCCCCGCCTCGTGGTAGGTCATAATGTATCATACGACCGTGCGCGCATACGGGAAGAGTATAGCTTGGGTCAAACCTCCACCCGTTTTCTTGACACGATGGCCCTGCATGTCGCCGTAAGCGGGATCTCATCACATCAACGTCCTGCGTGGATTCGTCATCGTAAAGCGTTGGCAGACGAGAAAACAAGACTCGTGGAGGCTACCGAAATTGTTGACCTTATGCACAATCATAGTAAATGCCCGACACCCGAGGATGACATCAGCCCGCCGCAGCACTTGCGGCGGGTTCGTCGTGACATGGAGGAAAGTCTCCCGCAGCTTCTGACTGATGACGAGGAGGCAACCGGAGAAGGCGAGGCGGCGGCGAAAAGATGGGAAGACATAACATCGGCAAATTCACTCGCGGATGTTGCTCTGCTTCACTGTGGAATAGAGGTGGACAAGGAAGTGCGGAACGACTTTATGACATCCACTCCTGCCGATATTCTTGAAAACTTGACCGACTACCTTGACTATTGCGCGACGGACGTCAAAGTCACACATTCCGTATTCGCAAAGGTCTTACCTGCTTTCATCCTTGCGTGTCCTAGTCCTGTGTCGTTTGCCGGGGTATTATCGATGGGGTCGAGCTTTTTACCAGTTAATGAGACATGGAACGCGTACCTGGAGGAATCCGAGAGAGTGTATAAGGAACTCGAGGTACGGGTCAAGACGAGATTGAGGGATCTGGCGGAGGAGGCGAAGCAGATGATGGAGACTGGCCAATGGAAAAATGACGTATGGCTAAGTCAGTTGGACTGGACGCCCAAGGCGGCCAGCAAGTCAAGGGGTGTTTTTCCTCCCGATCAAGTACGCGTGTTATCCCTTTTCGATTTTTTCAAAATTCTTTTTACTGTTTTATTTTACGATCCAGTCAGCTCCTCAAGATGGATCTCAACCTCCACCTCCATCGCTTTCGCCTGCACGGTTGTCGCCTTCACTTCTCCCTGCCTGGTACGCCCATCTCCTCTCGGATCCCCTGTCAAAGTCTGTGGTACAACGTACTCTCCCCCTCTTACTCAATCTCTCTTTTGATGGACACCCCCTCATCCATACACCTATCGAAAAGTGGCACTTCCGTAGATCCCCACTGCCGTTGTCATCTCCTGTAGACCCTAGCACACTCGTTGAGCGCCTCCCAAGCGCCGGGAAGTCCAAAACCGAACGTGTGCTCGGTCGCAAACACGGCCTCACCTATCTCCGCAACGGCAGGATGTCCGCAAACGATGAGAGCCTTGCTTTGGCCGTTTGCTCCTTACCTCATTTTGGTTCAGGTTCTTGCGAGGATCCGGACGAGAAGGAACTGGCCAAGCGTATTTTGGACCTTGCGAGGCGCACATACGAGTCTACGAACCAAACGAGAGTGAACGAGGACGTGTGGTTAAGCCAACTTGACTGGACGATGCTCGACCGTTCCCCCAGCCCCTGCCAAAAAAAGTCGAAAACAAAGGCGAATCGGAAACACCCACCCGTGTTGTGGCCGAAATGGTACTGGGATCAGACCAGACCACGGAAGGACGTTCCACCTGGGACGCTCGACATCACTGCGCGTAATCGTGTCGCGCCGATATTGCTACGGCTTTCGTGGCTGGAGTGGCCGCTTTTTTACTCAAGGGAACATGGCTGGACTTTTCGTGTTTCTACTAATACCGCAATTGACAAAAATAATGGCATTAACGGTGTAGGTGAGCGCAATAACCAGGGTATGAAGAATTCAACATTCGTTCCCCGTGGCACATCGCTCGCGTTTCATGACCCGGCAGACAGCGCCTTGCAGGAGTCCAGTCTGCACGACGGCTTTGCGTTCTACAAATTACCACACAAGGATGGCGAGGCGGCAAACGTGGGCACACCCCTCGGGAAGACTTTTATCAAATACGCTATAGATGGGACATTGAAGAGCCCGGGTGATGAGGCTCGGGAAGCGCTGGAGATGAACGCCATGTGCAGTTACTGGATTAGCGCAAGAGATCGGATTCTTAATCAGATTGTTCTGTGGCAGAAGGATGGTTTGGATATTGGGTTTCCGAAGGGAGAGATCGAGGGTAAGGAAGGATCGGAAATGAGGACTGTAGAAGGAAAGCGAAAATGGGGGATGATACTACCGCAGGTGATTACGATGGGGACAGTCACGCGACGCGCTATTGAGAAGACTTGGTTGACTGCAAGCAATGCGAAGTTAAACCGCGTTGGGTCAGAACTCAAAGCCATGGTCCGCGCACCACCTGGATACGCGATTGTCGGCGCAGATGTTGACTCTGAGGAGCTGTGGATCTCGAGTTGCATGGGAGACGCCCAGTTTGGTATGCATGGAGCGACTGCGATCGGTTGGATGACCCTTGAGGGGACCAAAGCCGCTGGGACGGACTTGCATTCAAAGACCGCCGCGATCCTAGGTATCTCTCGCGATCAAGCGAAGGTGTTCAATTATTCGAGGATATATGGAGCTGGGATGCGTCATGCAGTATTATTGCTTCTACAGAGTAATGCCGGGATGGTGCAGGAGGAAGCGCAGAAGCTGGCAGAGAATCTGTACGCATCGACCAAAGGTCGGAACACGCATCGAGTGGACCTGTTTGGCAAGAAGATATGGTTTGGCGGGACGGAGAGTTTTGTCTTTAACAAGCTTGAGGAAATCGCGATGTCGGACCACCCGCAGACTCCGGCACTTGGGTGTGGGGTGACTCACGCGCTGTCGAAGGAGTACCTTCCCGCAGAGTACGGTGGGGATTACATGCCATCACGAATCAATTGGGTGGTACAGTCTTCTGGCGTGGACTACCTGCATCTTCTTATTGTATCAATGGAACACCTTATCAAGAAGTACGATATCGATGCGCGATACCTCATCTCTGTGCACGACGAACTGCGATATCTCGTTAAAGAGGCAGACCGATATCGTGCGGCTTTAGCTCTCCAAATCGCGAACTTGTGGACACGGTCCCTGTTCGCAATGAAACTAGGGATGGATGATCTACCCCGAGGCGTGGCCTTTTTTTCCGCCGTGGATGTGGACTGGGTGTTGAGGAAAGAGGTGGATATGCCGTGTGTAACCCCATCACAGCCTGTACCGATCGCGTCCGGGGAACAGCTCGATATCACTGAGGTGCTGGCTAAGACAAGTGGGGGGTCGTTGTGGGCTGACGGGCGATCTATGGAGGAAAGTGACGGAGAGTGGACGGAACATGGTGAGCTTGAGGGATACAGTCCCGCTAATTTCACGGTGCACCGATCCCCTTCTGCGGCCTTTCTGCGCGCACAGGCGACTGCAGAGTTTGGCGAGGTGAAATATTTGGCGCAGCGGATATCTGGGCAAAAGTATGTTGACAATGTTAGTCCCCGGAAAGCTTTCGCGAAGAAGGGAGAGAAGGGCGGGAAAGCGAAGAAGAGAAAGATATTGCCAGTGGGTAATGGGGATGGGATGGATTGGTCGGAGGCTGTCGAGGAGATTATCACGACTGCGACAGAACTCACATGGTATGGGACCTGGTTCTGCTGTATTAACTTGCTTATGGTGCATTGCAGGCAGTGAAAAGGACATGCGTGGTGACGCAAATGGCTATTCATGATCTGTTCTTTCGTTGGGATAGCTGCTTGCAATCTCGAAAATTCTGCTCCATTTGGACGTCAACCCGCCCCAAGTGTACCCTTCGGCACCGCCCAAAGGCGGTGCTTATAAGCCCAAACCTGCCTTCTGGGGTACACGGAACCTACTTCACCAACCCTTTTACCACAAGGGTACAAACGGCCGAGCGTAAATTAATCCACATCCCCCTACCCCCCCTGACCGTGCGGGTGGGTACTCTCTTAGCCGGGCGATCCTCGGGTGTTTTTTGACCGTCATAAAGTGAAAAATCCGTCTTTCGAGGACATGGAGGATAGCATTCAGATAAAAAGGTGGAGACAATATAAACACCAGTGACTTTAGAGCTGTTCCTAGATGGTTGAATGTCAGGACCTGTCATTGAACGGAGAACTATGATGTTAGTGTCGACGACGGATGGCTCAGAGCGAGCACATAGGATGGGTGTGAAGGAAAAAGCTAACGCGCAGCATCAGTCCTGAAGGTATTCGAGTTTCGGACAACGTCGACTGTTCAGAAGAATAGAGTGGTAATTTGTCCGTCATCGACTCTACGAGGTACAGCTAGAACTGACACCAGAATAATAACAGAACGGGGATCAAGATAGAGATACAAGATTTAGTCGGAGGAAGACAAGTGGGACAAAGGGTCCCATGTAATCTAAAATTCGAAGCAGAGGCTTCAGTCCAGGGAACAAAACGTCGAATCCGATACATTTCTTCAAGCCTCAAGCCTTGAGAGTTGTACGTCCGTGAACTCAATCACAACACAGCTGGAGACAAGTTAATGTCCCAGCGATGACCGTCTGCGGTTGGGCTCAAGCCCACGAAGAATAAATTTGGGAAGAGAAAGTCCATCCTTTTAATTCCATGAGCACGCTCAGCCGGATTTTTGGAGGTGCGTATATTAAACGCCACGGACGCCGCGGACTGCAAGGGTTGGGGAAAGTTTACGAATTCATCCTTCCCTACTCGACAGTGGAACGACTCGTACAACTTTGTGAGTACGTCGCGGACGGTTACTCCCGTGGAATTGGGTACCTCGATAGACCACCTCGGGAACCCTGGCAGGTTGATGTACAGACACGAGGAGGGGAAAGCCGTTGCCAGTTCGTCCATCACGTTCGAGGGGAAAAACGGTCTGAAACGTATACTTGTGAAAGGCTGCACGAAATCTAAGAGGAGGCGGCCAGTAGGATCGAAATTTAATATAGGGTGCAGAGGCGGCTGGCCAGCTCTTGTGCTTCCAATGGGGGAGGCGAAACTCTCTGAAGATTTATGTCAGTAATGAACAATGAGGTGGTGGTAGTCGAGCTGTACCACGATGCGAGAATCCGGCGCTCTGGATCGGACTACTGGGCAACGGGACAGCTAGGACGGGCGGCGCAACCGGGGTCCATCCGCCTGGATTGCGGGAAGAGGTTCCGGAGTTCATGGTAAAGTCAGACCACGCGGGTGAGTTGGTCAGGGAGGAAAATGGACTGTTTACTTTGGGGTAGACGTAGGAGTGAGTGGCTGGTGATGCCGCAGAGTAATGCATGCTAGAGGAAAGTGGACGTACAGTGAGGAGGAAGGGGACGTTTCTTTGAAGACGCCCCTGCCCCCGGCTGGTCTTATACGACGGCCAGTGGACCCACTGCCGTCTACAAACATTGCGAAAAAGGAGAGTCCCGAAGGCAAGAGTGAGTCAAGGCGGAGTTCCTCCCGATCTTTAAAACGTCGGTGTTGCCATAAAAGGGTTTCCTAGTCCATAAAAGGCAACAGGGCGCTCATGTGCCCGTCATGCGCTGGCCCTACCGGTACCGCCCGGACAGCGAACATCAACTATGTACGGCCGGACATCGGGAAGATACTGAGTTCCCACCGCGGCGCTAATGGCTGACATTCAGATTTCCTGTTCCTCTCAGCGTTAAATTTAAACACACCCATTCCAGCCCAAAATGCCTGTTTCACTCCTGCATACGCTTCTTGGGCAGTGCATTGTTTCCGACCTATGCTCTCACGGACCAATAAGAAGAGGGGCGTAGTTCCGTTTACAATGCGATGCCTGTCCTGGTGGTGACCTACAAACTCAGCGTCGAGCTCACAGGCATATTAGTCAACCCCCGTGCTTATCTCGCTAGGATCATCTTCTGAATCCCCGTCGTGGCAAGGAGTTCGTTGAGACCACTCTATATCGCAAGTGGGGGCGTCCTCAAATTGGTCGGTGCGATCAACCAGTCAATAAAATATCGCCATCACGGACCAACCCCCGGTTAGTGTGTTTAGTCAACAGGGACGTCTCATTGGGAAGCAGACGCTCTCTGATTGGCCAGAAAGTGCAGATTAAGGATAGTCATAGGCCATCCGCTCCGCATGCAGAAAGATGGCTATTATTTCCCTTCTCGGGCATTCCAGAGTGGTTAACTACGGGTCAGAATTGCTTCCAATTATCTCCTCTCGGGGAGGGTGTTTTCGAAGGAAAACTTGGTCCGCTATGATAAGGAAAACGCAGTTATTGCTCAAAAATACCATTCGATCAGGATCTTTTCGGATGTCGGCCGCTATCGGGGCACGCTTAACCAGGACTTTTTATCATCTCAGTTGCTATCTTCCTTCAGGGCCAGAGTGTAAAACCGATGTCGGCAAGAACCGTCGCACTGGGGAATGAAATCTTCTTGGAGGCTGCGAACCTCATAGCTCCTGGCCTCGTTGATAAAGTATAACTGAGCATCGCGGCCTTCCATGCTTCCAACCGGAGGAAGCCAAACAGGACCGTCGCCGCACACGTCCCAGACTGTAAAAATGCCAGTGTCTTCAACACGTTTCCCATCGGAATAGACAAAGTCAAGTATATATAACGACCCAGTCTGTTTGGGTGTGATTCGGCCGATGATTCCATTGACACAATTGAAAGTGGTCGACAAGTGGGTGTTGGGTGTGCCCTTCTGTCGCACGGAGAGCGAGTGGCCAGACATGCTGGCTTGGAATCTTTCCGCACGATCGGTGGCGGCCACTTTGGCTGGCTGGTTCAACCAGTCGCATCAGGAATCTCTCGAAAGTTCTCTTCAACGACTCTTCAAGTGTAGACGCTTGACTCTATTTTGGAAGTTGGTTTTTTGGGCGTAGATGTATGTACCTGTTAAGACCCTCATGTTGGTGAGTCCTTCGCGACCGTATGTTGTACCTAGTCTCACATTCCCTCCATCAATAAGGGCTGCTATCATATATCAGCGTTTGCTTCACGCTGATCAATACTTTTGTGACAGCATTGTTGGTATAGGGATGAGTTTGAGTGCTCAATTAGGTAGTGCCAGTTAAAGGCAGTGTTCAATTCATGGCACCCTCCTACTTCATCCTCTCGCTGGTCCTTTCGATATCATACGCTCAAAATGTGTCCGTAGACGATACATCTTCTCTTTGGACCTACACTCCACCAGTTTGCGCCGATTTCTGTGACGGAACTCAACCAGGGATTCCACAATCTTGGTAATGGTGACTCTGCACTCATGCATCCGGTTCTTATGGTGCTATTAGGTGGCAGCTTTCGAACCAAAGGGATGCAAGCGCGATGCAAGGCTTTTACGCTTTGACAGAAACTGCCACAAACCTTATTGGTGCGACCGCCTCCTTCAGCTTCACAGGTCTGTTCACATTCCCGTTTTCCGTCCTATGAACATCTTCACAACCCCTCATACAACAGGTACAGCAATCTATTATTATGGAAATCTTGCTCCCTGGGGCGGTATTATGGCTGTCACTTTGGACGGAATTACCACAAACGTCAGCACAATCACTGGCTTGCCAGAACGTCGTCAAAGCCTTGTCTACTATCAGACAGGATTAGATGCGACCATACTGCACCAATTTACCATGGAGGTGGTAGGAGGAACCTTCATCGACGTGGACAGGGTCGACATCACGCCCCCTACGTCTTCATCTCCCCCACCTCCACCTTCCTTACCTTCATCTGGCCCACCTGCATCCTCCCTATCTTCACCTTCCCAAACTTTACCTTCCTCGCTTTTCCCACCTTCGCTTTCTCCACCTTCGCTTTCCCCACCTTCGCTTTCCCCACCTCCACTTTCCCCACCCTCGTCTTCCCTACCTTCCCCGCCTTCACCTTCCCCACCTTCACTTTCGTCCTCATCCGTCCCTGGAAACGAGATCGGGGGAAAGTCCAACACGTGAGGGCGATCCATCTCTCGCTCAAATTATCTCCATCTGACATGTTTTCTAGCAAAGTCATAGTGGGAGGCACACTTGGGGCTGCTGTGCTGATTGGTCTGTGTGTCCTTATCGGCGCCTGGTTCATCCGCCGACGGTCTGCGGCCGTGCAGACTGTGGAAACAGTGCTAGTAGTGGTATCTCACCTTTCTTTTCTGCTGCCCAAAGGTCTGATCAGCTCATGCGCAATGCAGGATGGCCGTAACAATATGAATGTCGCGTCGCCCACACCACTGTATCAAAACCACCCCTATCGCCAAGCTAGCCCACTGCTGGCACCCCCTCCATACTCGCCGTACGATGCAGTCCAAAATTAGCAGGATCTCAGGCATGCGCAAAACATTTTCTTAGGGCATACAGGCATGTAAAATAGACCATTCATGAGTCCAGGCAACTTGTCTTGCTGGAGGTTGAATGCGGCGACATCTACCTGTGTTAAATTCTCTGTTTCTAGAGACACCGATCGATATGTTTAGTGGCATTATGATGCTTTTTTCCGGAGTGGACGACAGGGGACCTGAAGCTTTTGTCGAGGATTTATGGTTCAAAAAGTGCCGACTTCAAAAAGTGCCGATGTTGAGGAAAATCGGCAATGCCCGCAACGCTGTAAACCAACAACCACCTTCGGGATCGCTGAGCAGCTTCGGGCGTTTATTTTGTGCGTTTCATTATCCTCGTCATGACGGGCAGCTCATCGGGTGCTACCATCGGGCAGAAGACGGTGTGCTCACCTTTGTCCAGGTGATCAGATCCATATACATCCGATCACCCATTACCTCCCACGAGTACGGCAGTCAAATGTCTCGTTCATTTACCTTGTTCTGTATCTCAGACCAGCGATCAACGATCCGCCTAACGGGCTCCTTTCGGCCCACTTCCCAGGCTGGGACCACGAGTTGGATCTCTTGCGCACAATTCAGAGTTGTTGTGCCATCTACGGAATGCGGAAATTGCAGCTCTCCTATGCGTCATGCGAAAATATCTCGCACTTCTCGATCATGATCGCTATCTACAAGATCACGACGGAACACTCACGGCAGCCCGGCTGATTGGAAGAACTGCACGGAGGTGACGGCCTTGATTGGCACCTTGTTCGATAATGTTGATCGGAGTACCCTTGGTTTCTTTTCCCCGAAGGAATGCGGAAGGGAATATTCTGTTCGACACACTGACGGCAGACGTCGCCCGTTTCCTCTTGCATTTTCTCAGAACGGATGGCAAATTCTCTCTGGATCTTGGGACAAAACAATTATCATTTGGGGCCCAAAGCTTGGACAGACGGTAGCTCGCATGATGGAACGCGGGGACATGAAAAGGGACAAACTTAGAGCTGTGCCATTTCGGGAGCATATCAAGAGTTTTGTCGTTTCAGCTGACGAGCAGTGGATTATCTCTGGTGCCTACTGTCTGTATTCGGAGCTGTGCAACAGGTCAAACGGCGACTAGACTTGGCCAACACCAGGTCGAATATGCCATTGGGGATAGTTTCTGGGACAATCCACATGTGGACTAGGGAGTGCTTAAATGTTCAGTGAGGTTTCAAGTCTGCCGTTTCTCTGTATCTCATATTGATGCGGTAATAGAGTGATTACAACCATAGTATGACAAATGGAGACCGCTCGTGGGCAGTGTGTTTATCATTTTACCCGAACGTAGAGATCACCCGGGAAGACGAGAGATGGCTGGCTGGCGACCTGTGGGATAGTGTGACTGCGACGGCAGTGAGGGTTGAAACAACGATATTGCTGTAGTGCGTTCCGAGTGTTCACCTGAGTAACAGCTCACTGCCAGAGAATTGACGCCTTTGAACGCTGCGAGGACCGGTAGTGGGATTGAACATGTATTGAAGAATATTGAGAAACGGGTACAGAGAACAAAAAGCATCTGATATAGTCAGGCTTGGGTAGTCATTGGATCGGCCGAGAGACAATTTTAGCAATCCGAAGGATTTGGCTGTGAAAGGTAACCGAAAATTATTTATAAGTAACCTGCCCCCCCGGTTTATAAGTCAGACAAAAACCGAATCCGCTCCTTCATTCCAGCTCTCCTTTCAACATGACAGAGTACGATTATTCCCCAGAGGCCGCCAGACGGTTCGCCAAAAACCAAAACAGAGTCTCTGACTGGGTCTCTGAGACAGCAAAGGCTCAAAAGTACCACGACCCACTCGCTGACCATTCTCCCTCTCTTTCGTCCTCAGACCACTCCTCCTCAACCGTACGCCCGGTCAACAGCCGTTCACACACCCATCCACACGGCCAATATATCCGTCCGCGCGGTTTCAGTGGCCCTCCTGATCAGGATATCCGGAGTCGCTCCATCACACCACCTCACCATCATCACTCCCACTCCCACCCTCATCACCATCCCCACGCACCCATCTACGCACAACCACAACCCCCCATCCGCCCCCGCTCTCATTCCCATCATCACTCCAGTGACCTCCATTCCGACTCTTCTCGGTCTCATTCCAGGCACACTGGCCATCCCTCGCCCAGGCGCTCCAACACCGTCCCTGTGGCATTCACCCCCCATGGCGAGCCACTCTACAGAATGGTCGACCCCCGCACAGGGCAGGAGGTCATTCTCCCCCACCCGTACCCAGGGCCATTAATGGTCGCAGAACCCCAGTCCTACGTCGTTCTGCCCCCGGATTATCACGTTGTCGTTCGTCTCTTCATTTTTTTTTTTTTCATCAACCCACTAACTAATGGTTTCTAGTCCCCCGGGCATCACTCCTCACACTCCCACAGACACCATCCTCGCCACGAGTCGCATACTCAACAGCCCCTCCTCAAGCGACTCTTGACAAGCATCACCGGATCCAAAAGCCGCGACAGTAGCGCCCTCCGCACAAGGAGGAATAGCTCTACCAGACACCACTCCCGCCGACAAAGTTACTGATGATGCTCATGATGATGTCCCCCCCCCCTTATTTCGATCACATGCCCTTTGCGATTGCACGCCGAGACAAAAGTTGGCGGATTGATGAATACCCTGGAATTCCGATTTAAGCCTCCTTTGGATTTCCTTTTCCCAGCCTTAGATCCGGCCTACGAGCTCAGAGTACGCGCTTATCGATGACCCTTGGGAATTCTCGATGTCCATCGTTTATATTACCAGACCCTCTTCTCTTCTTTCTCTATCAGATCTCGCTATCCACCACTTCGATACCATATAGTATTTTCTTAGTAAATAGTCACCGTACTTGGCTCGGACCGAGTCCGATCAAGCCACTCCACCGGCTGGAGAGGGCGGTGAACGCCCATCATGTCCTTTTTTTATCCGACCAATTCATGATTAGTCCCTTCCTCGGATATCGGTGGCGAACAAGAGTTTGAATCGTTATCTCCGCTCGTCTCAACCCCAGACTCGGATATTCCGTTAACCACAACTTTCTTCCCGATCGGAGAGGACGCAGACACAGCCGCAATCACTGCTGACTCCAGTTCCGGACCTACTTTTCCAGAAGAAGAACCACCATGATCAGGCACCGACGCAGCTTGATCATTCACCACCTCCACCCTCACTGTCTTCGCCTTCTCCCGTTCCTTCTCCCTTTCCTCTCTCTCCCGCCTCGCACGCAATTCATCTTCCGCCCACGCACCAAACTCCTCAACTGCCCGCAACGGGTCCCTCTTCCGCGTCAACAGATACCCCTGCAGCTCCGCCGTGGAAAACGTGTTCTCGGGCACGCTCGCAGCGAACGAATCAGCCAACTCCCTGACGTTGTACATTCTTCCTCCCCCTTCCGTTTCGACATCATCCCCTTTTTCTTTCGAGGATTGGGAACGACGAATACCGAATCGCGACTCTGGGAAGAAGCGTTCGAAAAGTGCGCGAACTTGTTCTTTCGTCGCAAGACTATACGATATCTTGACATCAATCCTTCCCGGGCGAATCAGCGCTGGATCTAATCGATCCATGTCGTTCGTCTGAAGACAAGTATCGAATTAATGGGCCATCAATGTAGTCGCACCGAACAAACATACCGTAGCGAAGAACAACCTTCCTTCTTCGCTTCCTATACCATCAATCACATTTAACAACGCAGACAACGTGACAGATGACTGTGCGCCTGGCAAATATCCAACTAATGGCTGATCGTTTTGTTTTTCCTCTTCACGTGATGGAAAAGCGCAGTCGATATCTTCAATAAGAAATATCGCCATCTTCGGGATCGACGAGGCGGCGCGTTGTAAATACCAGTCGTCGATTCTGCGAAATATAAGTCTGGTGCATAGGATGATAATGAACTTGAAAACAAAACGTACAGTCTCGAAGATAGCGATAGGGAGTAAATTTCCAGGCCCAATTCCCCCGCCTGTTAATATCTTGAGAGGTCAGATTAGACAAAAAAAAGAGATCGAGTTGACTCTGACCAGACCATAAACCGTCGACGCTACCACGAAGAAAGGTATTCAGGTGAATGGGTAGAGGAAGATTTGGAGAAGGTACACACTTTTGCCGGTTCCAGGAGGTCCGAAGAGCAAATAGCCCCTGCGATAAGGGATGCCGGCTTCAGCGTACCATTCCTCCGAGTCGAGGAACTCTTGTAGGTCTTTATGTATGGATTCAATCGTTCCGGGCGGCAGAATGATGGTATTGAGAGGCCGGCGTGGTTTTCGCTTGACGTTGTTCCAGTTGAAGATCGGCCCATAGTTGGGCTGCATGGGGAAGGAGAGAGCTGTGCTTTTCAGCATGTTCGCACCGAAATACGAGAGATCAAGAAGGACGAGTGAACGAGAAAACGCACAGCATCGACGGTGTGAGTGATGATACTCGGCCGGCTAGTGTGGATGTAGCGACGGCGTGCATCTTCCACGAGATTGGACATAACGGCCATATTAAGAGTGTAGACGCTATGGGCGCAGAAATTATGGATGGAGAAAATGAGTATTTGGGTTCGAAGCTCACGTTAGATATATTATGGTGCTGGAAGTGGGGGGATCAAGGAGGGGGTTGGAAGAAAGATTGACCGTACTTTTCGAGCGCCGGATTTCGACCCAGTATCCGTTGTAGCGAAATAGCTGAGGGTAGTCGTATGTGGGGACATAATCAGCGTTCCCTTCGATCGCGGGGTTGGGATCGGTTTGAACGCTCCATTTTCGGAGAGAGGTCTTTGAAGAGACGCGAAAGTCGCGTGAGCGGCGCCAGACGTTCTCCTGAGTCTGTAAATAGCACCCGTCGTGTTCACGGGAAAGTCAGGGAACGAAGGGGAACAACTGAAAGATTACGACGGACGAGAAAAAGGACGATCCATTCGTACGACGGGTCCCCTTCTTCGAACTGGGCGGTGATGAAGTACTCTACACGAAAATCGTGTGATTAGGTTTCAAGCCAGATGATGAAAACGTACGGATTCTGAATCGTTCTATTAACCATTGGGACAGTCTCCTGCCAGTTTCGATGACAGTGCCCGCTACGATCAACTTCGCACTGTCAAAAAGGTAGGAGTGGGAGAAAAGGATAGAGAATAAGGATCCTGAGAGGCTCGTGGAGCCCAAGGTAGTTAGTTTGGTCGTGTTCCAAGTCCCGTTGGAGAAGCCGAGGTTAGCGGTGTGGTTGCTGCTCACATTCATGTTAATTGTGTGAGAGGTGCGTTGAAGGTATGGTATGGGGTAGGCTCCCGATTGATCCTGCGGCTAAGTTGACTCACTTGCCAGCGGCCTCATGATGACTGCATGTAGGCTAGGCACGTGACGAACCGTCTCTCGTTGCAAGATAATGTTCTTCCACTCGACAAGGATACCTTGCTATGACTACAGCTTGGGGACCGCGTACTTGAAGAAAGCCTTGGTTTGTCTGGCTACCTTCCTGTTGACCGATTATTCCCGACACGGATAGAATATCCATGCCTCGTCTTCGGAAACAAAAAAATCCACAAATTCAACTCGCCGCATAGCAAAGCGTCGCCATCACATAGCATGTGCCTGCAGTCATGGTCGGACTGTTAGTCTCCGCCGCATTGGACTCTCACCTTCAAGAACAGACTATAACCGATGGGTACATTATAACCATACAACCCTGTCCTTTATTGATCAACTTCTCTCAGCGATAAACGTGCCTCACTGGCGAAGAGTGATAACTAAGTTTAATCAATCATTCAGAGCTGGTAAATATTGTCACGACTGTTGTATGCCAGCCTTGTCCGGTTGCTTTCGCGTTGACCGATTGTTCAAGATCGGAAAGGTGGAATAACTAACGATATGAATAGGCCAATCTCTATGCCTCCGCCAATCCACAAACACAACTCGCCGCACAGCAAAGTGTCGTGAACGAACTGATGCCGTACATACACACAAAGATCCTGGCGACGTTCTGGACACCACACTGTACTGGGAGGCACCATCAACTTCTCAATCCCTTCTGATCAAAAGTTTTCGTGTACCCAAATGAATGTTGGGAGTGAGGTCCTTATGTTTTCTATGTTACGATCGATTACGTGATTTAAACTGTCCCTGCTGAAATACTACGTGAAATCTGTATAGCCATCGATATGCTGGTTGATGAATACCGGGTCCCATCCCACCTTCTGCAAGTATTCTCCTTGCCTTACGCTGCTGTTCTGACACAGACCGGGCAGGATTCTCGAGGTTTCGCTGGAGTTTACAAAAGATGATATCACCAGGTCATAACAACCCGAATCGTGTCTGCAATGCAGAAGCTTTTTCCCTTCCGTTCCGGACATGCAACCCCATCTCCTCCGATTAGCTACGCCGGAAATGGCTCCTTCAATCTCTGCCGGATTTACATGTCCACTCGCTCCACTCTAAGCAAGTTATGAATACACAACCATTCCCATCAATATTAGAATCCATACCTGAATCTTGACCGCAGTGATTGATGAGGTATCCTCACATCCTTGTTGGTTGTATCGAACTCACGAACTGTTGTTAGGAACAAATCAGAGTATAAAGCAAACCGAGTAGCAATGTTTGACTCCAGCTGCGCTCTCTACTCCTAGTACTCTTCGTGCCGGTCACCTAGAGCTCTATCCATTCAAGCCAATCACAGACACCTTTACGACCCTAACCAACTTTCAATTCACTTGTTTCGTCTCATCTACAATGGTCCAGATTTCCCCCTCTGTTGTTTTTGCAGCTGTTTCCCTCGGCGCAGTCTCTACTATTGCGGCACCCATTGAAGCGTTAGTCTTGCATACTCGCTCTCGACACTTACTGATACATTTACAGTCGTTCTGCTGGAAAAACCGCATTCAACGTTGTGAACAAATTTGGTCCTAGCATTGTCGAACACGGCCTTCCCATCCTCGGTCAATTAATCCCACCTTCCCGCCCTCGTGAATTTGATGAGATGGAGCTGCTCGAACGTCACTTTGATGAACTTGAGGCTCGCGCAAAGGGCGGCTCTCGGTCGAAGTGGATTCAGGCTGGCATCAACGGCGGTCTTGATTTCGCCTCGAATGCTATATCTGCATCTCAAGGGAAAAGGCGTGAGCTTGAGGAGTAAGTCTCTAACATGTCTAAAAAGCGGTTGTCATTTTTAGACTTATTCGATAGGCGTGCCGCCGGAAAAACCGCATTCAACGTTATCAACAAATTTGGTCCTAGCATTGTCGAACACGGCCTTCCCGTCCTCGGCCAATTAATCCCACCTTCCCGCCCTCGTGAATTTGATGAGATGGAACTGCTCGAACGTGACTTTGAGGAACTTGAGGCTCGCGCAAAGGGCGGCTCTCGGTCGAAGTGGATTCAGGCTGGCATCAACGGCGGTCTTGATTTCGCCTCGAATGCTATATCTGCATCTCAAGGGAAAAGGCGCGAGCTTGAGGAGTAAGTCTATAGCTGGTCCACCTTATCGTTTCTTGAACCCCCTTCCGTAGACGTGCTGCCGGCAAGACTGCGATTCAGTTTGCGAACAAATTTGGCCCTGGGATTGTTGAACACGGGCTGCCCATTCTCGGGCAATTGATCCCCCAGAGACCTCAAGGACAAAAGTAGTATTCAACGCTTTCTACTGATGTTACAAGCTAACGTGTCTTTCCTTGTGCTGCAGGAGGTCTTACGAAATCATTGACGAACTTGATTGATTTGTTTCCGTGGAATGGGTTAGATGGTCGTTTTTGTGGTGTGTAGGGGCTGGATATGTGATAGCGGTTTTCAAGATCTATTTGGTTGTTTCGAGGAGTCGCTAGGGTTAATGAAATAAAATTTCTGCTCGAATTGACGCGTGTTTTACGACTATCTCACTATACACTCCCAAAGATCCGGAGACATCAGGCTTGCTGCCAACGTCTCGATCGCGTCTGTCTGGTGGGAGTAAGTGTGGAAATCAAAGGTATGTTTGCATTGACTGTGTCTAGCCCGTTTGGAGCACTATCAATTGCTCAATCATTCCTCGATGCGGCCGTTGGGGAAATCGCCAGCGTTGGATTAAAAATAAATTTTCTGCTGCTCACCGTGGATCTTGTATTTCCATAAATTGACGTGTTTTACGATTGTTTATCTTATCTTTTGCAAACCGACTTGGAGCCAACCAAGACATCGCTCACGATCGCATCCTTTACAATGTCACTGGAGGTCCGAGGTTGACTCCACTGATCCGAATTCATTTATTCAGTGGGACATATGGCAAGTACTCACTGTCAGAAACGCTTGCTGTCTTGCTCTTCACTCAATCTCACTTTACACACGTAAGGCAACGAGATTGACGGTTCCATATTACGATTGGCTGCGGCGCTTACGTCCAGCCTGCGGTTATGGATCGTCACGGCGGTTATGGAATTTTTCGGATGGCACACAACATGCGTACCACACGTGTTAACCCAGCGGCCGATTCAAAAACTCTCGAGGTTTCCATCTTCCCCCGCCACCCTTTCTTTCGCAACGCAAGACGATAATGTCGCAAACGAAACCGAACCTCACTTCCTTACAGCGCCATAAGGATTACTACCTTCCGGGTGGTGATCTCTATTTCCTTGTGCGTACAGAGCGACGGTACAACCATCCCTATCTTTGGCTGATGGTTTTTGCAGGTTGAAAATTATCATTTTCGGGTCCATCGTTATTTTTTCGAAAGGGAATCTAGATATTTTAAAGACAAATTAGCCGTGCCAGCGAATCCGGGTGCCCAACCGCAAGGGACGTCCGATTCAAACGCATTTGTATTGAGCGACATCAAGGCGGCCGACTTTGAGCGATTTCTTTGGGTCTTCTACAATCCGTGAGTGTCTTCTATGTATAGATTTGGAACGAAGGACTGACTACTAGTCTTTAGAAAATATTCATTATACGACTCAACCCTCGCCGACTGGTCGGTCATATTGGACCTGGCGGATAAATGGAGTTTCCCCGAGGTCAAGGCGCTTGCGGTTCGCGAGTTTGAAAAAATGAACATGTCGGATGTCGACCGCATCGCGTTGTACCACAGGTACCATATCGAAGACACCCTTCTCGTTCCGCGCTATGCTTCGCTATGCTCCCGCGACCAAACGCTCACGCCCGACGAAGGTCGCAAACTGGGGATAGACACCGCGATGGCCCTCGCCCGCGCGCGAGAGTGCGCACGCAGCAAACCGGCGCAGAGCGGAGGTCTTTCGCCGCTGCCTACTGATTTCACACCTCAAGATATGCAGTCTCTTATCACCGACGTCTTCAGTCTTTCGAAACCGCAGCCGAATGGATCGAATGCTGCTGGGTCCGAGAAGCCACAAGGCGGTATGTCAATGATAACCGCTTTCACATTTTTTTTTTTTTGTACTCACACCAAGCACAAAAGCTCAAAATGGCGCGAACGCCGGGGGCGGAAAACAGGTGAATGGGATGGTTCGGAAAGGTAGCAAAGGCGGCGACAAGTAATTTCTTTTGCGGTTTTGGATCACGGACCCATTTTCAAACTTGATATTCAACCTTTGTATTCACGAAACATAGGTCGAATACATGAACGGTCAACATGTTTTTAAATGTCACAGTGGCACGATCATCACCATTCACAGAGCATATGCTGAGTGTGATTCCAACACTCTCCTTCACACCAGAAACTGATCAGAACTCGAAAGAACTCGGGATTTCCTTCTTGCGAGCAGGGACCGCGCGGGATCTATATACTCGGCTAGTGTCAAATGTGAATGTATACATATTTATCTTTGTGGTTTCACCATCAGAAACTTTCGAGAACTCGTGAGCGGGAAAAAAAGGCGGTGCTTGCATTTCAAAAGGGAATCAAATTTGCAATAGGTACATGCGATCTATTCTACACAGGAGGTGTATCCATATGTACTTCAACTCTGGCAATGATCGATGAAAATAAAAATCATATCGTCCGTACTACGAATTTTACATTTGTGTGTGTGCAGCGAATGCTGAGCGCTGTCGGTATCAGTGATCCAAAAAATGTCGGCTACAGTATATACAAAATAAGTTAAAAAAAAAAGATTTGTATCCAAGAAAAACGAATGAGCCGTGGCGAGAGCACACTCTTCCAAAGAGCAAACAGTGCAACCGCCAGTGTAACCAAGAAAGGACAGGTATAGGGTGTTACAGTGAAGAGAGATGGAGGCCGAAAGGACTGGTGTGGGAGGGGAGTAATGGCGGTGTGGGCGAGACGATGGTGTTAGTGATACATTCATAGAGAGCACGATGTGGTATATCCAAAAATTCATGACTTGAACGAAAGCGATAGTCAGGATGGCCGTATATATGTTGCGCGGTTCGAGCCCGAGGATGTAACGGACGAGCGTGATATCAGAGATGATATTGAGGGAATGGATGCATGAACGCAGCGAAGTCCAACTCTAAATGATCATCGGGCTTCATCCCAGACCCTGTCATGGAGACGGTGTCGGAGTATCCGGAGAAGTCATTACCAGTACATGAGAGAGGGCCATCGAAGGCCGGCGGAAGGTGGAAGGGTGAAGGGGTAGGACATGGGTGTGGATTCCAAGATTCGAACACGTTCTTGACGACACCAATGTCACTCGTCGTCGTGCGATGACTACTGTCTTCGTCCTGGTATTGGTGTAGCGCTCCCAGTTCAATAAAGGAATTTCCCAGCCCTCCCGAGATCTGATCGAATGCACCGAAGCGGAATGTGCCAGTCAAGTGATCGCCGCAGCAGTCCAGGGGACTTTGTAAGGATGAAGTGGGAGTACTGGTCCCGCTCTCGCTGCTTCCATCAATACTGCTGGGGCTCTGAGAGAGATAACTCTCAGGAGTGGCAGGAATACTACCACTTGACATCGACATAGGGGACGAACTGCGAGTCCAGTTGTTTGGGAAAGAGGTGTCGATGGAGAGAGGGGGAGGAGGGGGCGGGTCTGGATGTGGGTGGTACATACTGATAGAACAGGCGATCGGTTCAGACAGGTGGGGAGGGAAGAGGTCGTGGGGAGAGCAGGGCAATACGGAGGGGTCAACGGTAAACGTCTTAAAGTCCTACATTTGAATGAAGTTGAGGCACGAGGGGAAAGAGAACGAGTAAAACTCACGAAAAGCGACGGCTCAGGCGACGGAGGGAACGAATAGGAAGGAGGAAAAAGAGAATCCGCTGAGGGGAACACTTGCGCATTCTCAGTCTCAGTATCGTTTTGCTGCGGTTGTGACTGCGCTGGTGATTGGGGGGGAGATGGGGGAGGAGATGGACGCCGCATGGGTTGGGAACTCGACGATCGCACAAGTCGAGAAGGGCGGGCGGTGGTGGTGAGCGTGTTCTGGAGAAAAGGTTGGTCGGCTTCAAGGATAGGTTCCGAAGATGAACGGCGGTACTGCCTCGCAGTGAGAGGAGTTTCGAAACGGGTGATGACTTCCGGAACATGATGACGGTCAAACTCTTGGATAGCTGCGTCGAGTTCCGACCCTTTCTTTCCCTCGACAAGAAGTTCGGCGATCTTGGCGCAGCGCTTTAGGTCTTTTGGACCCACCTCCCTGACCTTACGCTTCTCTGGTGCCTTGCCTTTGGTGTGGGAGGGACGGAAGGCATACTCGGGGAACTTGCGCTTGTGCTCATCGAGAGCGGCCTTGGCCTTGGCGTGCCAAACTTGGCGCTCGTCGTGAGGAAGGTTTTGCCAGGTGAGACCGATTATCTTGGATAAGGTGCTGTGGTTAGTTTCGACTTCGGTGGAAACGTGCTGAGATTTGATGAAGGAAGATCGGAAAAGAATGAAGGCATTTGGAGGACGGGGGATGTGATTATCAGGCTTTTTCTTGCTGTGCCCCGGACGACGAGGGGAGGGATAGTCGAGAGGAGGGGGGAACAAGACGGATTCACAATGGAGCTCGGGAACGGAGGGAGGATCGTTGAAGGTACCGGGAGTGATGTTGGGAGCAAAGGCGATACTATTCGGGACGGCTATGAAGGGGAATTGAGCAGACGAAAACAGAGGATAGGATGATGACGCACTCGATGGGTAACGAATGAGACCGTCGGAACTAGTACGCCTCAGAGCCTTGGAGGTCCTTTCGGGAGGCATGAGGAAGGAAAGAGGGCGAAGGGGGGGGGGGAGGGGGAGAGACGGGGATGATGAGGGGAGGGAAGAAAGATGAGTTTCGCAGAGAGGAAGGGCCGAAGATGAATGGATGATTTATACAAGGAGCATCATGCTAATGCCTAATTTGGAAGTAAATGGAGGATATTAAAACTCCGAAATCGCAGCCGAGGCTTCTGCCGACAACTCCGATGGGTGTGAACGATTGCCATCAAGGCACTCTGAGAGGTCTGATATGGTAGGAAGGTGCCAGCGGGGGGATCGATGGGGGAGGGTAGCACGGAATGGGAGACCGTTCACTCTCATATGGGCGTTCCATACCATACACAACAGCACATTATTGATCGGACAAGGTCAGTCTATTCACCATTGTCCGATCAATTCATTCTTCACTCACTTTGGTTCGCCTTGTAGCTCTAAACTCGCCTCCCAATATTCGACATCCTCACAACCATCCATCTGAGCATCCACAGCCTGAGCCGTCTGTCAACGGTCATCAATCCATTTTGTATAACTTCCCCAGGCCAACACCCAATTGCCAACACTATCAGCTCCATTTAGTGCGTGTAAAAATAACATTCATGTAGATGCTCATATATATCATAGTGTCTTATCAATTCGTCTGCTCCGCCGCCCGACACTACAAGCGAGTACAACATTGCCCTCCCTCGGTATAGCTTTCATGACAACAACAACAGTCCGCTCGGTTTCAACTGTCATCGACAGCGTCACTGCTTCAGACCAACCGTGACCCCAAACTCGCCTTCAAACCTCCCAATCGCTCGGCATCAGCCTTTCTGTCACTGTGCCCAGCCAATCATTAGTCACCACCAAAGTGCAAGAGATCGATACCCCTCAGGAGTAATTCGCAAAATCTCAAGGTGATACACATCAGCGCTCATATCTCAGATTAGTTTACCGGGACGTGCCTCTCGGCAGCTGTTTGACAGGTGATCTACAATCGGTCTTCAGTTGAAACGACCGTGGGTCCAACTCTGGCACGAAGCGTCATCTACTTGACTGGCCCGTGCTGCCCTACTCGGTCAAGACAACATCGTGTCGCTTCTAGCACAAGTCCAAGCGGTTAGTACTTTTATTCACATCACGATCACACCCTAGACGTTTGAATTCACATTCCAGAGTTGATACCGACCTCAATTTGATGTTGAATTACCAGAGTCCTGATCGTTGGCGTTCGAGAGGGATTGGTTCCCTGTCTGCCTCGATACTGACAGCAAGGCCGCTACGTCCTGAGGGGTGGACTGTGCGCTATGAATACAAGATGGCATGCTTTGCAGAGTTTCGAGGCGAAGACGAGGTTGCACTCAAGTACGTGTTATCTTCTTGTTCCTTCTCTTCCCCCTTTACCAGAGTTCAGACATTGGCAGGATGCATACGCAATGCTTATTGTCATGTTTGCCTCCACGGCGATTCTCCCACCTCGCACGAAACGTTGGGCGGAGGCCAAGGTACTTGCAGATTGTATTAACGTGAAGGTAAATCCCTCTATCTAGCAATCTCGGCCTAAAATTTAGAACGTCCTCGAAAATTCTCATCCGATCTCAGGTCTCAAAGCTCTATCTTTATAATAACGAGCACACGCTTGCGCTCTCGCATCACAATACCCACGTCCACCGCTTTGCCGACTTTTCGCGTGGTTGGGGGATTGGTGAAGAGACGTACGAGTTTTGGAGCTGGATGGAAAGACAGTTGCGTATCATCCTTTCCTCGTCACTCCTCAAGTTTCAAACAGTATTTTCGATACTCCAGATACCGTGTCTTTGCCGAATTACTCGAGCAGGGCACGCAATCCACACTCGCCATCCCATCTCATCTCCCCGCCCCTGTATTCTTATCCTCCACCCCACGCTCTTCCGTACCTTTGACCATCCAACGCTGGGATAAATGCGAGTCATGCATTGCAGCATCCTGGGTACTATTATCACATGGCAGCTCGGTACACTGAATTGAGAAGGGAACGTTTTCTGGCTGCTCTGAAGATGGGGGTAAGCATGCAAATATCAGACGATGTCTGGTTGATCTGATTATGGTGCAGGCCCTGCAGACCTCTCCCGGATTCGTGAACGAGAAGAAGGTGGATCATCTAACGATCATCTTGGAGGTCCGTATCATCCTCTTGGCCAAACTCATTGCGCAGCCGGTTCAAAGACAATTGCCCCTGTTTTTTTCCTCGTTGTCAACTGCAGCTATACACAAAGTCATACGAGTTATTCAAAAAGTACAGTCCGATAAACGGGCAGAATCAGAGCCAAGGCCGGCTGACTATGTGGATCGCGTACCGGATTGCCCAGACTTATTACGAAGCTGGCAAGTTTGACATAGGCCGTCAGGTACATCCTTATTTTCTCTCGGGAGAATTGAAGCATAGAGTGACTGTCGCCGATCAGGTTTTTTGAACGCATCGCCAAGACCTATCGTCGTGAACAATGGGCTCATATGCTGAGGCCGTTACTCGCAACCTGGCATTCCTGTGCCCAACGGCTTGGGGACGTGGAGTTGAGCATTCGGTTACTTGTTGAGATGCTCGGCCACGGTCTGTGTTCATCCTTGTGGTTGAAATTTCTTCCTTTTCTCTGATATCTTTTTGTTGCCTGTGGTATGGCTGGTTTACAGGGTTGGCTGATGGAAAGGATGCGGGTAATTTGGAAAGCAAGTTAGTGTCTGTGCTGCAGGTACGAGTCTCGTGGTTCGTCCTGGCATTCTTCCTTATAGGTATCGTTTAGAATACGGTACCTGCAAATCCAGAACATCCTTTAGTCGTTGATCTCTCCGAGGCATTGCCAATATGTAAGTTCGCCTTTCCTTATGAGAATAACAAATCGTTGTGTTTATCTTACATGTTACTTCTGTCCTGAAACTGAACTCATACAGTTGATTCTACTGTGGCATTCTGGACGCCGGAGGTCCACGTGGGTGAGCGGGCAGCTTTTCAATTGTTGTTGACTGCTCCAAGGAATGCCACGATATCTGCACTACCGATCTCAGAATTGAAGGTGCTGTTTGGGGAGGGTGTTAATCCAGTGGTGATTAAACATGTGCCCCGAGATTTTGAAGAAGCTGTACGAACCGTCAACTTGGGTCACGTTAGCCCATCGGAGGCGGAGCATGCGGGGGAAACGCGAGTTGGAGACGTGTTGTAGTCTTTACCGGAACGATGTCATCTAATGTGCCAGGCTCATTTAAGGTATGCGTCTTTTCGTTTGACGATGGTTTGAATTGACTTGACTTGGTCGGTTTAGATTTCGAAAGTGGTTCTGATTTTGAGGGAGAATACATGGTATATTGAAATACCATTCCACCCTCTTAGCTCGCGTATGGGAGTAGCGAGATGGTTGAGCCCACTGAATCCGATCCGTTTCACTGTTGTAAAGAGGGATGATGTTTCCACGTTGTTGTAGGTGCATTGATGACTCGCATTGGATTCCACGTTTTTAATCAGCGTTTTCTATGCACTAGGGTTCGACATAGACCGCATCATGTGCTGATGTCGCTGGATCATCAGAATCCAGCATATCTGGACGAAGAGTAACCCATCTCCATCAATATTACAAATGCCGATAGCCAGGATCTGGAAATCGTCGTTGACGTGCTTCTTCAGCCCACTGAAATTGACCACGCTGGTCTGTGTTACCCATTCCGCGTCATGTTATTTGGTGCTGATGAGACCCCTCAGTCAACTACATCCTTATGGGTGGTGAACGTTCGTCGGGCTTAATTAAGGGCGCACCACTTGGCGTAATTGCGCCAAGAGTGAGTATCATTAAGTCATTGTATCTGTTTAATTCAGGCACTCCTGGGAACCGTATGATCGACATTTCGATCAGATCCCTTTCTACAGCGACATCTTTAGAATCGATGACAGAGGGCTCGATGTTGAGCGAATTAGCGGATGCGAGTGAGATTCTGCAGACGCTAGTTGTCCAAACGGTGGAGCCAATAAAGGTGGTCTTTGACGTCTTGTATAGGAGGGCTCTGGGTCAGCGGCATGGATTAGCAGATCTGTCAACATTTGAGGACACATTTTGGGATGACGGAGAAGGTGGGGAGGCCATTGTCGATGCAAGGATGGAGTGTGTTGGACCTTGGAGGTTGGAGGCGGCTGGCATGCGACTAACCAAGGAAGTAAGCGAGATGAAGCATTTTCAACTTGATTGATTCTTACGTCATGTTAACGATGGAAATCATGCCAAGGTCATAGAAAATTTCATTGCGGGGAAGGAAGGCGACATGTTTCCGGCTGGTATGTTGGTTCTTAATGCTGACTTCGGATATTGATCTCTTTGCACGCGGAATAGAATATTTACCAGGGGATGAGTTTTGCGACATGTGCCGGATCACGCTGGCTCCCGAGAGTGGCCAAGACTTTGATCAAGTACCCATTCCGGGTCCTGGAAAGTACGAGATCAATTGGCGAAGGTGAGGATAGAGAGTTGCCTGTTGATGAACTTGAGTATCGATATTCACAGAATCATGCCCAACGGCGAGCGCGGCCCCCTTTCTATGACTCGGCGACCCCTGCCTGCATTACGACCACCAACAGCCGGGTTGGTAGCGCATCTGAGTGTTCAGGGACCCATTATCAACAAAATGACCAAAATGCTGGCACAAAATTAATTCAAAATTCTTTGGGGGATCGTTAGGGCATCCCAATACAATCAGTTTAAGCCATAAATTAAAAAAATCGGCGGTCCCATTCTTGAGATATATGTAAAATACTCCATTTATACCATTATGCAGCCCAGCTATTGTATTGCACTCTATAAATCACAATTTCATGTCCATTCGATAGGCACAGTGAACTAATGGTGGGCCCACAGAAAATTCCGATTTTTAGAGCATTTGGTATGTCGTGGTGGAAGATAGTAAGGTTTTAGGAGGAGGCATAAGTATAAGTAGCTATAGACTGCTCTAAAAATCGGGGTTTCATATTCAATCGATAGCCCCAGTGTCATAGAGGTGGGGAATACAAAAATCCCGATTTATGGACCATTTGGGGTACCGCAATCAGTGATATAAGGGGTATGGGGGGGTATATCTCCAACTTATCACAGAGCTCTTTAAAAATCAGGATTTTATGTTCAATCGATAGCACTAGTGTCACAGATACTGGGAATACAAAAATCCTGATTTATAGACCATTTGGGGTACCGCAATAAGCTATATAAGGGGTATGGGGGGGTATATCTCCAACTTATCACAGAGCTCTTTAAAAATCAGGATTTCATGTTCAATTGATAGCAGTAGTGTCATAGAGGCTCGGAATAACAAAATCCTGATGTATAGGCAGAATAAGGTACCGCAATAAGCTATATAAGGGGTATGGGGGGGTATATCTCCAACTTATTACAGAGGTCTTTAAAAACCTGGGTTTTATATTCAATCAATAGCCCCAGTGTCATAGAGGTGGGGAATACAAAAATCCTAAGTTATAGACCATTTGGGGTACCGCAATCAGTTATATAAGGGGTATGGGGGGGTATATCTCCAACTTATTACAGACATCTTTAAACATCATAATTTCATGTTCAATCAATAGCACTAGTGTCATAGATGCTCGGAATAACAATATATGGGTAGAATAAGGCACTCCAATAAGGTATATAAAGGGTATGAGGGAGTATATCTCCAACTTATCACAGACCTCTTTAAACATCACAATTTCATGTTCAATCAATAGCACCAGTGTTATAGATGCTCGGAATAACAATATATGGTCAGAATGAGGTACTGCAATAAGCTATATAAGGGGTATGGGGGAGTATATCTCCAACTTATCACAGACCTCTTTAAACATCACAATTTCATGTTCAATCAATAGCACCAGTGTTACAGATGCTCGGAATGACAATATATGGACAGAATGAGGCACTGCAATAAGCTATATAAGGGGTATAGGGGGGTATATCTCTAACTTATCACAGAGCTCTCTGAGCATCAGGATTTCATGTTCAATCAATAGCACCTGTGTTACAAACATTGGGAATAGTCCAATCATCGTGTGTAGATAGACTGGGGTGCCGCAAGAAGTATACAGGAGGTAGGGGGGGGTATACCTTCAAGTTATCACAGAGCTCTCTGAGCATCAGGATTTCATGTTCAATCAATAGCATTAGTGTTATAAACATTGGGAATAGTCTAATCCTCGTGTATGGATTGACTAGGGTGCCGCAATAAGTATATAAGATATCATGGGGTGGTATACCTTTAACTTATCAGAGAGCTCTCTAAGCATCAGGATTTTATGTTAAATCAACAGCATTAGTGTTACAAAGGTCAGGAGTAGTCTAATCCTCATGTGTGGAATGATTGGGGTATAGTATGTAAGAAGTATCGGATGATATACCTTCAACTTATCACAGAGCTCTCCGAGTATCAGGATTTTATGTTCAATCAATAGCATGAGTATTACAAAGGTTAGGAATAGTTCAATCATCATGTGTGGATTAACTAGGGTGCCGCAATAAGTATACAACAGGTATGGGAGGGTATACCTTCAACTTATCAGAGAGCCCTCTAAGCATCAGGATTTTATGTTCAATCAATAGCATTGGTGCTACAAACATCAGGAGTAGTCCAATCCTCATGTGTGGAATAATTGGGGTACCGTAATTAGCATGCAAGAGGTATCAGAGGTTATACCTTCAACTTCTCACCGAGCTCTCTAACCATCAGCATGTTATGTTCAATCAATAGCATTAGTGTGATAACATCCCAGAATAACCACATCCCCATGGGCAGACTGATTGGGGTACCACAATGAGCAGTGTAACACATATAGGTAGAATAGACCTGTGAATATATAATCTTCAAATCGATACATTAGCTACTAGATTGCTCTGATCCTGGCTCATCTGTGTACTCTAATGAATCGGAATCGGAATCAGACTCTAAATCTGCCCGTTCCCTAGCAGCCTTGACTCTTGACTGAGATCTACCTACTATATGTCTTCCTGAACCTGAATCTTCTCTCTCCGCATCTTTCCTAGCAGCGTTCATTCTTGACCGAGTTATCCGCACACCACTCACCCCCTTTCTTCCCTCGTCTTTCTGGGCAGCCTTGGCCTTTGAGCGAGTAACCCTAACCTGTTGCTCTTTCCTGCTCTCTGAACCTGAAGGATTGTTGTCTGCTTTCCGTCTCACAGGAGGCTTTCGTTTTTGGTAGATTTTGGCAGACTTTCGGCTCCGAATAGGTGGTTTTATCGATCTCCCCAAGGTTTCATCTAGTCGTCTCTGAAGTATATTCTTTGAAGCATGAGGCCTTTTTAGGACCTGAGTTCGTGGACGCGCAGCCACCTCTTTCCCAATTTCTTCAATCCGATAGAACTTTGAATTCGAAATAAAGTTGATCTTGCCTGATTTCATCCCCCATATGACTTGTTTCCCCTTTTTATTCGATAGGCCACCTACAGGAAGGCATTGTAACTGGCCAAATATATTGTCCAATTCACGGCAGAGCTGATCACCTTCATCCATATCCCAATCCACAAGATATTGGTGGTAAGTGGAGATATATCCTCCAGGCTGGGTGTATGGTTTCCAGACTGAATTCTCTGGGATCTGGATAGTTTG